>JAJKFJ010006307.1:0-17847 GCA_027382625.1 Tetmemena sp. SeJ-2015
TATAGTTGAGAAATATAAATTAGACATTAAATTAAAATGGAAACTTATCCTAACTGATCTAGTGTGTCAGTCCTGGGATTCAGCATTTGATTTTAAGAATTTAAATCCTTGCAAACTTTTGTGAGTGTTGATTTCTAAGTTAGAAGCAA
Source organism: Tetmemena sp. SeJ-2015 (assembly GCA_027382625.1). Classification (NCBI taxonomy): domain Eukaryota; phylum Ciliophora; class Spirotrichea; order Sporadotrichida; family Oxytrichidae; genus Tetmemena; species Tetmemena sp. SeJ-2015. Next base: position 150 of record JAJKFJ010006307.1, read on the forward strand.
CAAAATGATTATAGAGAAACAATATAATATATCTGGTACTCAACTTATCTCTCTTCTGAGAGATAAGTTGAGATTATTAGAAGCTCATTTTAATTTAGCTATCAAAGAAGCTTTAAATAAGGGAAAGAATCTGTGATATAAACTGCTAAATAGATGCTTCATTTAATATTTTACAAATAAACTATAGTAAAATAATAAAAATATTATAGGCGAGGGAAAAAGTATTGGAAATAGCTGAGGGTTTAATTATATCTAAATAACCAATCACTCTCTCTGGTTTTAGTATAATTATTACCTTATAAGTTGCAAGAAGTTTTTCACAAAATATCTTAAAGCATAATAAGTCCACTTAAAAATATTGGCATCGACAAATATGGTTGAGAAACTGCTACTCCTGAAGTGCTTTTTGGAACTGATATCTCTTATCTTTATTATGCTCCAATCTTTAAAAAGGGCAAAATTTAGAGAGATCCCTCCTCCCAGTTTCAGGAATAGCTTACTCTTAGCGCTCACGAAGACATTTAGCAAAATCGTGACTAAATGTATGCAAACTCAAGCATCCCTTGTAAAGAGTTTGAATACTATCCCTTCTTAGAAAATGAGGCTCACATTATTCTAATTCAAAAATATTACTAAAGCATTTAGTAGAGCATAAAAATGTATTTAGCTAAAATTTAAATATAATCTAAATTAAAATTATAATTTAAGAGTTGGAAATTGTTGGCGGTTAAATTTCTAGCTACGTAGCTCAATTTGGAATTAAATCGATAGCTTATTTAATTTGAATAAGGGTTTTATCTTCTGTCATTATGATAAGAGTGAAGATATTGATGTTTTTTATTCTGCACCATTGAATTAGTCAAGTTCAAAAACTTATGATTTCTCTTTCCACAGACCTTCTATAAAGGAGTTATAACTATGAAATTATCTTATAATTTAAATTATAATCGAATCGTAATGAATTCAACCCCAAATTCTTCAATTGCCACGGATTATAAATATTAATGAAGTTAGTGTAAAATTAAAAAATAATGCAAAGACATATTACTGTGCTTTCTAATTTCAATACTCATTTTTAAATTCTGAATTATATTCATGTTTCAATAGTACTTATAGGTAGATGAAAGAATTCTTAAAATAAATTACCTGTGATGACTCTGTCATTTTCAATTATTAACTATCCTATTCTTTAAAGTTTAATTATTTGAGAAAGGTGTTGAGTGCATACCAGATAATAATTAACCTAATTTTGTGAAAGTGCTATGTTATATATGACTCAGTTAAAGAAAACCTCGCTTTAGAGAGTGTGTAAGTAAAGCAAAAGTTTGCTTAACTTGTAAGCTCTGGATTTCATTTTTTTAATAGTTTCTTTTTGCTACCTTCAGTAGTCTGACTAATTGACTAGCTATCTTAAGCCTTTGCCATTTTTTATCTTGTCTTTGTCATCCATCAATAATTGAAGATACAAATATTAATTAAAACATATTCCAAGTGAAATATAGCCTTATATAAATTTCATTTATTTTTTACTAAAACTTTGAATTTTAGAATATTATAATTTAATTATCTTTTTGATTAAATTCTTAACCTAAACCAAATCATTTCAATATCTAAAAAAATAAATTAGACAAGATTATATAGATCCTGATCATTATTAATTCTACCTTGCAGAAGACGATTCAGCTAGAGTGAAGCAGTGAGTTATTCTGATGGCGTACTATTCTGTACCTCTACCTGCCTCATATAAAATTAGTGAATTCATATCCACCAGAAAGACTCTGACCCTTAGAAGCTTCACTGCTACTCTAGCTGCAGACACCACTGACAAAATGAATCGCTACCAAGAGCCTCGAGAGGACGCGATGTTGTCACTCACTGCAAAGGGCGATGTCATAGAAGCTCTGCTGTTCAAACCGCCCCTGACTGGAGATGCGAGCTGCCTGACTTTAGGGAGCATCATATGCCATGCCTATGTTATCTACAAACTGGTTATAAAGAGAGTGCGTATATTCTCAGAGTAACCTCATAATAATTAGACTTAATCAGGGGCTTAGGTTTATATATCTGCTTTGTTTTATTATGATAATTATGGGTCAAATACGAATAGGTAATTTACGAAATAAAATTCACAAATTCAAAGTGATTTAAAATAGTTGTTTGGCTGATATTAATTTCATTCTTTAATTTAAAAACAATTTTAATGAAAATGGGTTTTGAAGCAATTGACCTGACACAACAGCTGCTGCTCAAGAAAATATGAAAGCTTTCAACATTTGTGTAAATACTAAAAGTAGATATAAATAATGTTTGCAAAATTATCTGTCAAGGTAAGACAAAATATTTATGAGTGTAATAATTATTGATATTGTAGAGTGAATGTATGCATGAATACAGCTAAAGAAAAGTTAAATGCAACTACTCAAATGCTCGAAGAAGATGGATCAACTAACTCAAGCACTAAAAATACAAATCAAAAACAGAAGATGCCAATTAGCAGTACTCAAATACTTTTCAGGTGTCTTTAAGCTGTGACAATAAATGCATTTTCAAAATAAATTGCACGATAACCTAATGCTATCTTTGCCATATCATTGTTCCCTTTTATTTGTACTCTATTTTTCTTGTTATTAAATGTGTTAATTCTTTTCTTCTGCAAGTCATGATTAATAATTGAAATATTTTATTATATTATAATTTGTTTAGGTTTAAATTATAAATTTGAGATATTAATATGATATTGTTCTATTTAAATGATCTATATTTAGTTGTAAGATAGTTCTGATTAATAATCTTAGACTGAGATGTATAACAATCTGATTTATTAATTAAGATATCTAATTCCCATGAAATTAATTATTTTAATGCAGCTAATTTAAAGATGAAGATTAAATAAAAAGGGATTATTTGCCATCGATCCTTCAGTCAAAAAATAAATGAGATATATCATCCGATTTATCAGTTTAATATTATATTACTGAGAAAAATTTGCTTAACCTAAGGCCACAAGCAAATTTGAAATTACACCACGAATTTTTCTTGACAATCCTCCATGTTAATTACCTATACTCAAGACTGTGTCTCATGCACAATTCTGAGATATAGTAAAGCTGTGCATGTCATATCAACTGGCTTTTCCACTTTTAAGAAGACTTTATTACTATACTCATCCCTTAAGAAAATTAATTTATTCACTTTTTAAGCCTCGGAGAGTTGGAAACTGAATGGCTCCTTCGTTACTTATGATCAATCCTATTTAGCCAGCATCCACCTCTGGCTGAATTCTTTTGGAGAATTTATTCAGTGGTGTTCCATCCCAGTGCTAAAATGCCAATTTTAATTTCTCTTTTGCATTAGATTGTATTAAATGAAGAATACAAACGGTCCATATTTTAGTAAGAGAGAATATAAATGACTATTTAAGAGAAAAGAGATTTTGGATTCCTTTTCTTTTGATAATTATTTTGTTTGTTGTTAGTATTTGTGATAAAGTGAGATGAGGATATCCAGTGTATGCATATTTATCTTAAATTATTATAGGCTACAAGTTTAAAAAGGAAGCTATTTGTTTTATTATTACACTGTGTACCTTCTACTGTATCTGGCAGTATGAAGGTTTAAATTTATAAAAAATTTTTAATGTTTTTCGTTTTTTATAAATTGTAAGTATATCTTTTGCTGGACAACCACAAGATAATAGAGTTGGTTGTTCTTGTATTAGCCAATCTTCTATTCCTTTTCAAGATAAGTTAATTTAATAAATCTAAAAACATTAAATACATTCAAAGTATCTTGCCCACACTAAAGGGTTAATTTATTTTATTTTGTCGATAGTTTAATTGATAATTAATTTCTGTCTTTTTAATAATTTAATAAATTTCTGATAAATTTGCAGGCATATTTATAAAAGTAATTCTCTTTATATTTCTAATGTTGAATTGCTGTTTACCTAATATACTTAAGAATTTAATAAATAATCGTGAGTTGTAGAAAGCTGATGTAGTTGAAATCTATCTTATAAAAATGATATATAATATGTGAGTATTTTTAATTAATATTTTCTATTTTAAATGTAGAGGAAGGGCGGAAAATGAATGAGTACTCTACCTTTTGAAAGCATTTTGTGTTTTGTTCTTCTGTATAAATTTGGTTTTCGGTTACTTTTTGTTTTACTGGTATATACAATCCTAACTTCATTATATGAAGAACTTGAGGTGATTATTGATTGAAACTGCTTTGATAGTGTCAATGTTCATCCTGTAAAAATGAGTTTTTGTTTAGTTTTTCTGCCTCTTTGTCTTTGATCTTCCATTTTGCAATGGTGTAAAGTGGCTTCTCGTCTTAAGAGTTTAATTATTACAGTTGTTGATTCTGTGAAAGAGATGTTGATGTCATCATTTAAATTTAACAGATTAATCAATTAAAAACGACATATATATTCAATCAAATCTCTAAATGAATGTATTTAGAACAAACATTAAAGACAAGTCTGTATTAAATTCACTTCTATAATATGCCTCCTTTAATGGTTCACCAAACAATACATTTTAATAATTTAAAATTGTAAAACCAATATAATTAAGATATTTAAAAATTATCCTGTCACTGCTGAAATATCAACTAATCCTAAATTACTTATTACTATATATAAAAAGCTTCGCCTTTTACTTGCTTAAGTTTAAATTTATAGCTTGAACTGACATAATATTCACACTAATATTTGAATATTCTTATCTAAAATTAGACAACTAATTGGTTTAGCTCTTCAAAGCCAATTTGATAAAATATAAAACAGGTAAACTATTAAACTCATCACCAATTTTCAGTTTTATATGCTCTAATCTTCTTTTAATATTCCTTTTAAACTTTAGATAGGCCAAGGTCACTCAAATTTACACAAAAATTCATTTATTAAATGTATTAAAATTGATTAATTTCACTAAAGAATAGGCTCACTATGAAAGAAACAGAAGATATTTGGGGGAGTGGCCTTTCCTCGTCATCCACTTTTTTTCATGAAAATATTTTAATTATTTAGCCTAAAATTAGTTAGAAACACCAATTTTTTAGTCCAAATATAAATTCAGAGGGTCTATCGAGCCATATTTTTTTAGAAATTTAAAAAGACTTTTAAAGCAAATTTATTTTGGGAAAAAAAAATAAAATAGCAAAAATAAATTATTTACAAATACAAAATAGGATGTATTTTATAAATTTAAGATAAATATTTAAGATGCTCATAGATCTCCCAATTAATATAGCAGACTCTTAGGACCTTCTTCATACTTAAAGATCCTGTAAACATAAACTATTCTATTTTATTTTATTCTAAATACGTTTGTTGCAACTATCTTTTTATTTATTCTATAATTTCATATAAAACACAATTAATTTTCAATAAAATCTTCTAAAAGATAAAATTTTTTGGGGGGGCTTTCCTCGTCATCCACTTTTTTGTGAAAAAATGAAAAATAACTATTCAGCTTAAAATCAGTCAAAAATTACAATTCTTTGGTCCAAAATTTAAATCCAAAAGGTTTAACCTGTTCATATTCTCCAATTTAGAGAATTTGGAGAACTTATAAAGAAATTTTGGGGGGCCTTCCTCGACAGTAAAATTTTCTGATGAATAAAAGAAAAGAAAAATATGTGTATAGGATAATTTTCGCTCCTAAATCTGATTCTTCAAGTTATAGAAGCCTATTCGAACATCTAAGGCTTCAAATTATTATCCTAATTGGGTCAGTTAGAGGTCGGCTGCATCTAAATAAAATCTATATTTTAAGTTAGTTTTTTGCTATTTAAAAAAAAACTTAAAGAGCAATTTTTAAATATGCAACATTTCTATATATCCAAAAGTTAATTAGTGATTAATGGACTAATGCTTCAATTTTTTCAGCTATACTTCATTGGGCTTATAGCTGAAGCATGCTATGTATTCAAAAATTATTGCACTATTTAAAAATTGCTCTTTAAGTTTTTTTTTTTAAATAGCAAAAAACTAACTTAAAATATAGATTTTATTTAGATGCAGCCGACCTCTAACTGACCCAATTAGGATAATAATTTGAAGCCTTAGATGTTCGAATAGGCTTCTATAACTAGAAGAATCAGATTTAGGAGCGAAAATTATCCTATACACATATTTTTCTTTTCTTTTATTCATCAGAAAATTTTACTGTCGAGGAAAAGCCCCCCCTGAAATTTTATTTATTAAAAAATTTAATTGTAAAAAGATTGTAATTTAACTAATAAAATTACATACCTTAATAAGTTTATGGTTGCTAATGTTACAATTAATTCATAAATCCTTAAACTTATATAAAAGAGCTTTAGAATTCTCTTACTTTAGAGCACACATTAAAGCCTAGTTGGTTTAAAAATTAGCATCTTGATCTATTTATTATTTATTGCAATAATCTTTTATTTAAACTTGATAAATTTAGAAATCTTATTTTTTATATCTATAAAGTAGTCTTGAAGATTAATTTTTCTCTCTTCTACAGGCAAATTCTTAAGATGTTTTTTATAAATAGAAGAATATGAGCAGGTAAGACACTTTGGATTTAAATTTTGACTAAGGAATTGTTGTTTTTGCTGTATTTTAATGAAAAAAGTTAATGATGAAATACCCCTCCCCCCGTTATTTGAAAGCAAAATTTTTTTATTTAAAGCAATCATTAAGCTAAATTCTGCTTACAGAGGTTGATTTTTATAAATTATGATTTTTTTGGGCAATTTCTGTCTCCACATCAAAGCAAGAGGTCTTTATATAAAGGATTAATAAATCGAACAATTCCTTCTTCCAATTATTAAGGATTTTGAAAACTTTTATTTATTTTAAATATTTACTTTTTAAAACAATAGTCTTTTTAATTAGAAATAAAATGAGTCTATAATAGCAGATTTAACTTAAAAATAATAATAATGATTCTACGTTTATCGAAAAGGATAAAATAAATTTGATTAAATTGTATGTAAAAATATAAAATTAAAATATTTGAGTGTGAGTTTATCAGTAACGAGTCAAAAAGCTTTGCTAGTATGCTTACTAAAACCATGACTGGTCTTGATAAATGCTGTGAAGCCTTTACAATCCGTAAAAATTCATGCATAAATCACAAATTTCAATTACTTAGGAAATTTATTCTCTTAAATTCTAAATGTATGGTATCCTTCAGGTTCATGGTTTATTAGTTTAAGGACAACTATTTGCTTTAATAAGAACAATCATTTTAATAATTTCTATTTCTAATTATATTATTTCATAAATTTAAGTTCATATTTTGTTCTATTTTAAGAGTATCTTTTAATAATTTAGCAATCCTACCAAATTTTAATAAAGATTATTCAATTAAAATTAATGAAAATGAATTATAATTGTGGCAGTCTCAGAATTATTTAAGAATTAGCCAATTTTTGTGGGGAGATAAATTGAAAGATATGAGCGATGAAAGATTTTAAAGTTTGCACTCTTCGAGTATCGCTGCTGAGGTATTGTCAAGATTATTAGAAATTATATTTATTTTATATTAATAGAACAAGATGTATTTCAAGAGATGCTCTTGTGATTTCAACTGCAGTGAAGCTACTTTAATCCATTTATTTTTATAAGAATTTAAAAGAAAATATATAAATTAGAATGCTTAATTATGAGTAGTTGTTCTTATTCTTCTTGCTATTCTGTTTCTTATTGTAGGTGTTCCTTCTTTGAGAGAGGATAATAAAATGTTATATTTAAAAATTAACTATTTTAAATATCGTTTTTTTTCCATCTCCACATATTTGTTTGCATGATGACTTTGAGGTCTTTATTTCTCGAAAACAAAAGCGAAGATAAAGCAACTCCCTCCATCTCAGCCTACAGGGTGCATGAGATTTTGAAAATTTTGGCATATTCTTAACTCGTTGTAGTTAATCTTTTGAACGTCTCCCTCCTCCACATATTTAAAACTATCATCAATGCTCTTTTAAAAGCTTTGCTTATTAGCTCTAGCCTTTAGGCTGAGTTGAAGGGGTTTGCTTTATCTTCGCTAGCTTTAGAGAAACAAAGACCTCAAGGTCATCATGCAAACAAATACGTGGAGATTGAAGAAAAAACGATATTTAAAATAGCTAACTTTTAAGTGTATAACATTTTATTATCCTCTCTCAAACAAGGAACAGCCACTGTAAGAAACAGAATAGCAAGAAGAGTAAGAACAACTATCCATAATTAAATATTCTAATTTATTTATTTTCTTTTAAATTCTTAGGTATATTTAAACAAATTTCTGAATTTAAATTAAACTAATGTTTTATTAACTTGTAAATATCTAATTCTCTTTATCTTTAAATTATTTGTATTATGATTAATGATAAATAAATTGATATTATTGGACCATTCATAATTTATAATTTTAATAATAGAAACGTTATAATTGCATTATTTTATAATTTATATTATTTAGTCTTTGTCTTTGGTGGTGGTGGTGGATGTGACTTGGTTATTATAATTGGTATTAAATAAGTAGTTGAAAGTAATTAAAGTGAAATAGGATATGGGATTCGTATTTATTAAACAGTAAGCAATAAACTAATAATATTTATAAACAATTAAAGCAAATTAACTTGCATTTAGCATTTTTATTTTTATAAAAGTTAATTATTTCATCCTAACAAAGATCATAATCTCTATTCCACCTCATTTTATCAATTAACTTAAAAATTTAAAATATATTTTCTTTCTTACTATCTAAGTCTCGAAAATGTAAAACTATATTTAAAATAAAAAATCTTAGCGAAAAATAAAATAAAATTAGATCTATAATTAATTTAATTTGAACTTTGATATTTTGTTATCGAATGATAAACTTTTTACTAACCTTGTTTCCATAATTTGTGTGATGTATTACAAATTGGACAATATTTAATAAAAAAGATAATTAAAACATTAAATTAATGTAAATTGATTAAATCAGTAGTAGTTAAAGTGTACCCTATTTAAATAAACAATATTCGATTCAACAGAGTATTCTAAAATTTAATATTCTTGCATCTTTTTTTAGTGGGAGTTCTTATAGTTATGAGCGATTAAAGTTTACATGAGAGTGATATAATAGACAATGAAGATGAATTCATTCATAATATCTCGCTACAAAGAGGTGGAAATGAAATGACTAAAGAATAAACTCATATTAATTTTTAATTGGCTGTCTATCAAACTGTAGATCGAGGGGTGTTTGTTCCACTGTCACTTAACTGCAGTACTCCTTTTATTATATTAACTTATAAAAGATTTGATGTGGCCTTTCCTCGTCATCACCTTTTTTCCTTGAAAATATGAAAATCGTACTAGCCTAAAATGAATAAAAAACACTAACTTTTTAATCCAAATTAAGTTTCAGAGAGTCTATCCAAGCCAGATTCTTATTCTAAAAAAAGATAGCATATTAATTTTCAAAATAAACCTAGATTTTATCTTTCAGGAGATTTTATTGAAAATTAGCTGCATTTTATATTATAAAAATATAGAATTCATAGAAAAATAGTTGTAATAAAAGTATTTAGATTTATCTTTGAATATTAGAATAGCTTATGCTTTATTGGTTGTTTTAAGTATAAAGAAGATCCATATAGTCTGATCTATTGATTTTAAGATCGCTCAGTTTCTGAAATATTTATCTTAAACTTAGAAAATTCATCCTATTTTTTTATCTAAATAAAAATTGTTTTGCAATATAATTTTTTTCCATAACAAATATTCTTTCAAAGTACTTTTTAATTTCTAGATAAGATTATGGCTTTGATAGACTCTCTGAATCTGAATTTGGACTAAAAAATTAGTGTTTTTGACTAATTTTAGGCTAGAACATGACTTTTCATATTTTCATGGAAAAAAAATGGATGACGAGGAAAGGGCCCCCCTAAGATAAGATTGTAGTATGGCCTATATTAAATAGAAATTTAGATAAAGCTAACTTTTGAATTATTTCTAACAACCTTATAAAAGTCAGAGAGATTATTCTTGTTCTCTTTACTCTTAATTATTAATTCCTGACATCTTTAAATATTTGAAAATTAATTTTTATAACTCTGTGAATTTTTAATTCTACCTCTTTTATTTAGTGTATCTATCATTCGGTCTAAGCTTTGGATTATGCACATGCCATTTATAAATTCAGCCTACTTGAAGGATCTCAAAATTAGAGTTATTTCTTCAGTTATAAGTTTTTAAAAATATAAAATTAAATTAAGAATTCACAAATAAAGATGTCTCTAAACTCTCCCTAAGAAGTGTTCCTTTCCAAAAAGGGCCTCAGCTTCTTTTCTAAATTGTTTAAAGGTAAAATAGTTGTATACATTCTATTTGTGTATAAAAATGTAAGAGTCAATATATTTTAAGATGTCGATCATTTCTCATTATATGATTTAGTAAAATCTTAGTAAAAGAAGGAAATTAAATTATTAATGCAGTTAAAGAAGATTAGATTTATGTTTTAATAAATTGTCTACAATATTTTCAATTAAAATAATCAGATTATTCTTCCACTCTAACTTAAATATATAAGCTCTAAAAAAGTAATCATTTTAAATTTTTAACTAATAATTTATTCTACAACTAAATTATTTTAAGCTTCTTTTTTATCTAGAGCTAAGTATATAGATTGATTGCCTGGGCTATATTTGTTGATTTAAATAAACATTATTTATCCCTATCAAGTTTTGATGTTTTATATACTTTTAGATGCTTATGAAGACGTTGCTTTATATTAATTACCTAGCTGCCTCATCTTAGCTAAAATAGCAACTGGAGTCCTGAAGAAAACTCCTTGGATAAATATCTTAATCTTAGAAGCTATAAAATGTTGCACATAACTACATAAGTCCAGATGAAATAAAATCCTTTCGCGCTATGAACAGTAAGTACACAAATTCACACTATCAAAATCTGCTCTTAAAATGCAACCAGAAATTTTAAAACTTTATAATTATCATTAAATTAAGATTTATAAGCCAGCTGATTCAATTAATTTGTCATATAAAAATTAAGCCTCCAATAACTCGGCAAGAGTTATCAGCTAATATTTTCACCTTTGTTACACCCCTTAGTAAAACCTAATTATAAATTAGTTTCTGAAGCTATGTAATCAAGACATAAGATAGAAGATAAATTAATCACTCAATGATAAACAATATTGGCATTAAAGTTAATGATTCAATTCTTTAGCATCATTGAAAATATGAAAAAATGAGAAATTTAGATATTTGCGAAAAATTATTTGCACAGATCATGCTTAGATCTTCAACCATCATCCAAGGCAACTTCGACTGAATGCTAATACTAACACCAGCTTCTGTTCAAACTTTCATATTTATAAGTTTATCTCCCACCTCTCAATAAATTATTCTAATTTGGAAATCCTTTTAGTAAATGTATTTAATAAACAAAAATTTGAGTTAGCGAAATCACATTCACTTTTAAGTTATGAAAATTTCAGATTTAAGTTTTGAAAATAATCAGAAATCTTGTGATTTTTCTGATCATAATAGAAGTGAGATCAGTATGGTTATAAAATAATCACAAAGAGAGTTTAATCAATAACGGGCATTATTCTTGGTCACTATATATTTGCTCTCGCATTATTTAATAATTAATTAATAATTGAGAAATAGATTTGAGCAGATTCCAAGAAGCAGCGTTGGACTGTGATTACAAGAGATTTTTCACAGAGCCAATCAATTATAACTCCCTAGTAAAGACGACACTACATCAAAGACTAAGGGGCCAAACAAAAATTAAAATTAATTTTTGATAAACAGAGTAAGATGTTCTTGCAATTAATATTTTAGATCTTTGAGAATTCGCCCATCGACATAAGAGAAATGACCATCAATATCATTAAAAAAATAAGAAAAAATTACACTCTCGCTCTTAAATACATTAAATATTATCGAATTTCTTACAGACTACCGTCTTCTAATTATGAGGCAATAGATATAAAAGAACTCCGAATAATATATCCTCAATGAATATTTAGCATTCTTGACCTAAGTAATTTTGCTTGCTCAAGAAGCAAAAATCTATTTCTAATTCTACACTTACATAAAAAAATCTGGATTATGAGACTGATAGCAGAATAGTGGAAACTTAGATTATTCTTAGAATTAAGAAAATATCGATTCAAGAAATTGACAAAATTGAAGGCAGGATTAAAAATATTTATCTGATGAAGATAAAACTTTAAAGTGCAACTTAAGTATATGCTTAAATCAAGAGAAAGTCCTATCATTCGCTTAGCTTAGATAAATCTTAGATGAAAAAGATTTTAAGACATTAATGTTATTCAAAATTATCTAGTCTAGAATGGAAAAGTTTTAGAAGATGGAAAATTAAAAAATAATTTGTTCTCAAAATATAGTAGATTAATTATTTATTTCCCAATTTTTTTACTAAATGAAAGAAAAAGGAGAAATTATTTATATATTTAGTTAACTTGGTACATTCTAGAGAATAAGTAAAACAGAATATATGAGTCTATATATCTCTTTATTTAATTTTTATTGTATTTAGGTTTGAAGTAAACGTAATGTTGAAATTAATATGAAATTCGATAACGGGGTCTTTTTGGATTCAGATTTGATATTGAGATTAATCTTGTAGAATAGACTTTTGTTTGTCGTTGTATGAATATTTGATAGTAATTGGTTGATAATCTACCACAGATAAATTTGTATAATTTGTATTATGTAATAAATGATTTGGCTAAATTCTTTTCTATTCTAAAATTATTAAATGACTGTAATGCTACTGATAAATCTTATTTGCATTAAATTTATATGGCTCCACTCCTTTAATGGATAGATAAATTATTTAATATAATTTACTCAAATAAATAGGAAGATTAATTATTCCCTTAATTTAAAATTGAATAATTTTTTTTCCTTTTAAATTATAATAGATATATCTTTGTAGACTTTTGAATTAAAACTGAAGTTAAAGCAGGGGTTTTCTTAAATAACTTATAATTAATATGATTACAAGATTAATTCGAATACAAAATTGGAGGTTAGAGATATTGAGATAAATTAATTATGGGGTGATATTATTAGTTGATCGTGGACTGCTTTTCTTAAAAATACATGCATTGAGTCCTTTTTCTGTGATTCTTAAGTTATTACGCTTAAAAACTAGAATCAATTTAATTTACAAAGGACTACATCCACATCCATAAGACGAAATTATAGAGCTGGAAGGTACTAGCCCACTACGCAAGAGTTCAGGACAATTAAGCCTCATTCCAGAACAATAGAGACTCATTTTCGCATGAAACCTAGACGAGTTACAAAAGTATGCTTGCATTTGTGTGTTCTTTTAATGCATTTACAAGGAAATTACACCATTCGAAAGCAGATCCATTACCAACTAAAACACCCAGAAGGAGAAGACTCTCATCAGACAACTGCCCAAAGCACAGACTCATAAATTAAAAGTCAGTTAAAGGAAGTACTTAAGTATTTGGACTATAGTGATCTTGTCGGAGTTGGCTTCCTTAGTAAATTTTTTTAAAAAAATGTTTTAAAACAATCACTCATTTAATATATATAACTTTTCTATTGAACTCTATCTTCATTAGTTTTTGATTACCCTCAATAATATATTTATATTCATTCAACTATTCAATTAAAAAGATAAAATATAGGACTCGTGAAGTGGCACCAAAGTCGGCTTGGCTTGGCTGGGGTAGGGAATTAGACTATGATTACTCAATGCCCTGCAACATTGCTTTTATCCTCCTTGAGAAGATCTAGTTTAGTAATCCGTGGGAGTTCTTAAACGGAGATGGGATTGTGGAGTCCCTCACCAGGGTTGAGATTAATGGTTCGAGCTTTTGGGATTATTGTATTTGCGAGAATGATTAATTCTTCTATTTTATTTATCTCATCTTTTTATTAAATTAATTTTATGGAGATAAGGCATGGTTGAAATTCCTCCATTAATATTATTTTGTAAAATAAAATGAGTGAATTTGATCGTAGGTTGTAAGATAAAAACCCCATTCTTAATAATTTATGGGAGCAAGAGTCTAATGATTAAGCATCTCTAATTGGCTTAGTAAAACTAATATAGTGTTTAATATATAAATTATAGCTAAAATTAATCTCTAATGTTTTATTGGATTTCCCTATAGAGATCAGTGTTTAACCAATTGAGAGTCTTAATTTAATTAAAACTTAATATTTTCCTATTAAGTACTAACAATTATAACTTCATACTTTATTCTTCTTATCAGAAAATATTTTAGTAGATGAGAACTTTTGCTTTTAAATTAAGCTTAATCTTCTTTCTAGAATCCGAGATCTATTTAACTTATTTGATTTTATTAAATTCACAACACTAAAATATTTGAGTATAAGTTATTCGTTTGTATCTCTTAAAAGATTAATAACTTACTAGCATGAAATTTGAAATAATTAAATTATATAAAGCATGATTAGGTTATTTGACTAATTATAATTAATTTGATTTTTATTTTATATTTGAAACAAAAAGGTTTGTAGTGTGATGATATAGGGAAATTGATATCATGTTTAGTATTTACTTGAATGTGATAGGAATGTAATTTAAATTTGATTATTTGTGAAGATGGCATCTTAAATAAATAAATTGAAGTAGTTTAAGTAAGTTCTTAACTCTCCACAGTTTATATTTAAATATATTCATAAGCTACTTTAATACTTCGTATAATTCAGCAGATAGTGGATATGATAGTTAAAGTTATTTAGGAGGAACGTATGAACTTCCTCAAGGCATTAAATATGGTAGTGAAGAAGGAAAGAGTTTTTTAGCAGGATCAAAGTTTTTCAAAGTAGTTGAGATGGAAATATATAAATATGATTGATTACCAAATCTGTCTCTACAACTAATATTCTCACAAATATATAATCAATCACAAATAAATATATTCAAACAACTTACCCTATAATCATCAAAACAAATTAACAAATATTAATCATAAAAGTTAAATAAAAATATAAATGCTACCATTCATTCCACTTTATCTCTTTACATATAAAAATTTAATAACCGAATAAGGGAGAAGCATCAATTTAAAACTGATAAATTAGCAGCTTTTATTTGAAATATAATAATAGGAGAGGCAAAAATAAATTTTTAAAAATATAAATATTTTGCAATTATGTTAAGTGATAAGTTATTTATTGACTGAAAATTAGTTTTATTTTTTTAATTTTTAGTTAAATAACACAATGGTAGAAAGAGAATCTTCACAATAAAATATGATTCCACATTTAATTATCCAAAAGACAAAGAGAGGTCTAACCTTTTTAGTGTTTAAATTAATTTGGATTTAAGATGAAAGTTTAGATAAATTTCTCGGCATATTACCAAAAAACATATATGATAGACTTATTCTCAGATGGACCTAGCTCCTAAATATAAACTCAAAATGGATGAGTTGATAATCTTATAAAATGAGACAAGGCACAAAAATTCTATAAAATTGAAATGATAATTCTTTATAAATATGAAAGATAAGACAGAAGTAATTTATGCAAACCAAGGTAAAAAAATAAACTGAGTTACGAAACATTCTACACAATAAATAAATGAAATAATTAATTTAGTATCTTTCGATTACTAAATAATGATTCCGCAGACATAGTTAAATTAAGTTTTAATTAAGTTGTGTTTAAATGGCTTTTATTGTTTCATACTTCATTTAAATTGACAATCATCTATTCTTATCTTACTTATTTTATAGATAATCAGATTTCAACCATCAATACTTAATTTTTATTTTCAAACCAATATTTTAGTACCAATAAGAACAAACTCAAAATAACACCTGATTCGGTAATTATTAGTATTCAAATAAAAATTTTAAATTATGGTTCTAAAAAATTAAAATGATAATAAATAGGAAATGATAAATTGATAATGGAATTAATTTTTGTATGAATTTTTAAGCAAGTTTTCAATATACAATTAAAAACCCATTAGTTTTAGAAAAGGAAAATTTTGCAGAATAACCCTTATTAATTAAATAATTTTGACATCAAGGAAATAAATAAAATTTGATAAAATAAAATTATTCTGACTGAAGTTTATGATTTGTTTCTTCTTTAAATAAATAAAATATTTAATACATTCTTTATTGTAATTGCGCTAACATCTCCTTCATTAGCACTAAATATATTGTTTTCTCAAGAACAACTTGTTGCTAAACACTTCCATACACGACTCATCACTTGCAAGTTTTAATTCAAATTTGTTTTCACAGATAAATATTTAAGCTCATATACTCAGGCTTTTTAGATTAGCTATTCTAAAAATATTTTCCGAATTATTACTTAAAAAATTAAATAGCGAGTAATTAGCCATGTTAACTAATATTAAATAAAAAAACTTTTCCAGAAAGCACAGCCCGTCAACTCTGATGACGAATGCACATTTTCTATTGATAATGCATTCTCCTTGATATCGGAGCCAAGTCCATTCATACATAACAAACTAAGGGACTGGTCCTTCTAACCTCTCCAATCATTTTTAGTTATCTATTAATCAAGCCTATGACAACTTTTATTAGTTTAGAAGGAGAGGACTGAAGTATAACAAGTATGAGGGCGACAATTCAACCTGGACATGAAAGGGGGTGTTAGTAGAGGAGGGTTACTTGCCCATAGATCTACAGTAATCCGACATTGCTTTTAAAAAAACTTACTTTATTTTAAATTAATGTAGGTGGAATATTTATTATTTCTTTTCAATAAAAGTTTATAAAAGTGATAAGTATAATAATTTTCTCATTTTAATATGCTTTTAAACTAAATAAAAATATTTAATAATAATCTAATATTTTATCAATAAAATATAATCAAGATCAAACAAACAGCAATAAGCAAATGCAACATGCACTTTTCACTATAAAATACATGTCAATTGTTGCATTAACTTAATTTCTTTACATCTTTTTAATTACACATTTCTTTACTCGTAGTATCAATAATGTATTTTATTTAATTAAAATAAATTAACTAACAAACATGAAATCTGTTTTATTAATTTTAATCCTTTTAATAAACCTCTTTGTTGGAGTTTTAGATACATTAATTAAATTAGTGTTAAATAAAATTTTGATGAATAATGTAAAATAAATTGCAGATTAATTTTAAAGCAGTCACTAAAGAGTATTCTTCAACAAATAAAAAAAGGATAATTAGTAAAATGATAAATCTTTCTATTATATGGATATTTTTTCTTTAATTCCTTATTCTAATTTAATAATTATTAATAATTTCCCAACTGTAGCTGAAAAAGCTTTATTAATTATAAAGAGATTTAACAGGCTAACTGCTATGGCTACTAAAACAAACATAAAATAATTTTAATAAAATATCATGATGTTTATTATTTCCAATTATATGAATACTTCCTTCTTCATGAAGATAAAAAATCTTTAAATCTATTAAAGTTGAGAATTAATGGATCATAAATTATATATTTAATTCAAAATTAGTTTAATGGATAGCAATTGAATTAGCTTAAACTTAAATAAAAAATTTAACTATGATAACTGAAAAGATTTTAATGTGATAAATAAACATCATTCCTTCTTTTTATGGAAGTGATATAATTCAAAATTAAAGTTGAAAAATTTGCTACATCTTTTTTAGTCGTTATATTTAAGTAAGTGTGATA
>JAJKFJ010006314.1:0-17845 GCA_027382625.1 Tetmemena sp. SeJ-2015
ATAAATTCCACCTACATTTAAACTCGGTTTTCAACTGTGACTATCTCCACATGCTACAAATGGACTCCAGCTGTAGAAAGGTCAACGGAAACTAGAATTTTAAAAAACAAAGCTGAAAACATAATATATAAATATCATTTTAATTATCTTAAATATAGGGTTGAAGATTAAAGGCTTTTCTATTACCAGAAACTGTAGTTGAGGGCTTTTGATAGTTTGAAGAAGAATTGACTGATTGAGAATTTCAAGACTAAGAAAAACTCTGAGCTCGCACAGATGGTGCTATATCAGTGGTCTGTCTTCGTAAAACTTAATAAGATACAAAATAGATATCAGTACTCTCAATCAGGTAAAATTAAAGTCTATAAAACATATTTAACCTTTCGAAATAGAATCTTACATTATGGACTAACAGAGTGAGTATACTCAAGTAGACCATAATAAATCAGTCAACAGCTAAAGTATTGGCTAAAAGGAGCAGGAAACGGTTAGGAAAGGCTTAACTAGAGATATCTTTGCTAGTGGCATAGATTATGATGATGAGATAAAGAGATTAGAAGAAAATTATTATCGTGAGTTAGAATCAAGGATGATGCACAATTCTATAGAAGAAGAGAGGAACTAAATGGGGGATTCTTATAGAGAAGTAGACTAGGAACAATATTTTGAAGATAAAACTCAAAAGTTAAGTACCTTCATCTACGAATAGAAAATGATGGAGTCTCAAGGCACTCTAAATAGGAGCATGCTTAGTTCTTCATCAGTATCCTCTTTCAACACTACTTAGAAAATAAGCAAGTCTGGTAAAGATAATTAAAAGAAGACGAATAAAGACAGCTTAATGGCAAAACCAAAAGTGTCCAAGGAAAACAAGATGAGCTAGATAAATAAACAGAAAAGCAAGAGAGCAAATGTTTGAGTGAGACTTAAAATTATAAATTTGACTTATTTAACTTAGTTAACTAACTTCCTTTCATTTATATCTTGTCAATATCATAAGCAACACATAGGCTATAATAAAGACGCCTGCAACTATTCCCTCTGCTACATAAATGAAAGTGGTTATATCCCTATTCATGTAGTGAATCTTATCTCCAACTGCTGTAATTACAGCACCCATTGCTCCTCCCATCGTTAGCAACATTGAATAAGTGAATAGTATGCCCTTTTATTAAGATTTAAAGATTAATTATTTTTATTCGCTGGGATCCCTTAGCTGGATTCTTTTTTGAATGACGTTTGAACCGATGTTGAGTACTAGATTGTACCAAATGCCGACAAAATAGCCTATACAGAATGCAAGGAAGGTAGTGAGGCTCTGGTTTGCTTTCGTCAAAGTTCCAGTCATAGCTCCCAAGCCTAATACAATATAATCCTAGATTTTGCTTACTTCCAAGTAAGAGGATTATATAGACTGCCAATGATAGCTTTGTGTACCTCGAGTGAAAAAATTCAAAATGCTAGTAGGTGCAGCAACTTACTAGAGCCCCAAAAATAAACAAGTTACAGAAGAATTCAGAGTCACTCTAAAAACAGATAAATAGTATTATTACAAGAAAAAACTAAATTTAATTTTATCTTTAGAAATTTCAATAAAAACTCCTTGTAAAGTGAATAGATAATTAATGAATTAATCAGAGTTAAATAAAGATTGAATTAATTTATATAGGGTGAGAAATAGGATTGCAGAAAAGAATATTTTTTTTAATTTATAAGGGAAATTTAAATTCTTAATCTTTAGCATTTTAAATGATAATAAGACTTACCTGAGTAAAGCAGAATTAGTTGACAATGTGGTTCCATTTCATGTATTAGAGAAAGAATCCTGCGTTGATGAATCCAAAAGCAAATAAAAGTAGCCAGTTAGTTCCTTATTTCAGTTCTTATTTTAATAGAGATGGTTAGTTGCTGCTTTCGGATAATCAAATAAAATTTAATATATATAGAGATCTCATCTGTAAATTTTGAGGTTAAATTTGTGGAGAATATTTCTTCTCAATAATCTGCCGCGACACACCAGCTACAATCAGTATGAATGCTTGCACCATCATGTAAATAATATTCTCACTCCAATTTTATTAAATGAGGATTGCATTTTAGTTTAGCCTACTATCTTTGAATGAGTAGTTTAGTAGTTGTAGAAGAAGGAGTCGTCTCTGGTGAAGATGGCCTAGTAGAGAAACTGAGTGAAGAATATTCCTCCGAACTGAGACAGCACTATCAGATTAATCAGGTAGAGTTTAATGAGCGATACTGATTTATTCTGAGCTATTCGGAGAGCATGAAGCAAGAGGGGAACTAAGGCGATTCCGATAAGTGCTTAGCCCAAACCGAAAACCCAGAATGTTCCATACTCACCACCTGCCACAGATATCGCTCTCAGAGTACACCCTATCAAACTCAACGCCTAAGCTATGATTTAAAATAAATACCATTTTAATAAATGATTGTTATCCTCTAATCGAAGGATGGTCGGTTGATCATGATTTTCGCAAATGGAATAGAGAGCACTGCCATAATGGCCAAGTTTATATAGTAGGATACTATGTTGAGTTCGATGTACTTGAGACCAAATGCATTTGAAATTTACTTTGAGGCTGCGAAAGGAGAATACCAGCATATTTAAGTAGCGAAGAGAGTGGCGAAAGAAGCGAAGTGTAATATCAAAGATGGCTCTTCATCGATTCTTTCTCCATTTTTTTCATGTTACCCTTCTTCTTCTTGTTTCAAATTTGGCGATGTCCTCATATTAATGTCTTGTATTTATTCTAGATTGTTGTTCAAGCTTCCGATCTCGATTTGTTTGTTCGAGTTTGTGTCAAATTAATCTTCAGGGGACTATGGAGAGTCTTTAACATACAAATTTTATATATAAACTGTCTAGATTGGAGGAGTTGACTTTGTTTTGGAGAGAGGACTGGTAATTTTAAAGATTATCTGTTTAAAGCTTATTAAACTTCATTTTATATTATTATCACTCACTTCCTTTTCAATTTATAAAATAAACTTACGGTATATTTATTTAAAATACCTAAATTAATTTTTTTTTTAATTTAAAGACAATACTGCAAGATATAAAAATACTCATTTACAAAAAGACCAAATATATTAATCAATTATAAAAATTATTTCTCTTTATTGTTTATCAAAATAATTTGAGTGATAATAATTTGATAGTGATTAATCAACCAGGAATCGTAAAGACTAGGGTTAATAAAGTTTCCTATCAGATTAAAAAATATCACCACTCCTACCAGGTATAGATACCCAACGACTATAAAAATAATTAAAGTCACAAAAAGCAAACATAGTTTGAGCATTAGGAATATCTTAATCCTTATAAGTGCTTGTATCTCTTTACTTACTCTATCTCCTTGTGAGTGAGAATTCTTAATCGAATAGGTTTGAGAGGGCTGGAAATCCGAAAATTAATTTATCAACTTGAGATATCTATTTATTAGGAATGAAGAGCAATTGCAGCCCAGAGTGAGCCAGTATTAACGTATATGTAGCCTGCATAAACACCGAACAGCTGAGTGTAAAATGTCTTAAACAAAAGCTACAGAAGTAATTTCTATCTCATATCCTTCATGTGCCTCTGTTTCTATACATATATAATACATTATTGAGTAATTGGTGCATTTATTGAGACTCATTATGTTAGCTTCTACGAAAATGTTTATAAGGCATGCTCTGTAAATCAACTCTTCAATAATTATTTTAAAAAAAGTATAAACAACATTCCATATTGTATCAAATTAAAAGATAAAAGAATTTTTGTAGATATCTATAATTCAAAAATTTCAATAGAATCCCTTCTTCTCCTCTGAAAAGGAGAGATTTAGCTTAAAATTGAATCCAAATGAATACTAACCGTTGTGTGAGGCGCTATGGCCTGCTTCTATGTGCCAGCTGTTATCGAAAAGTGACAGTCTGAAAATTTATCTCACGTTTATCTAGTTTTTGGTTAGCTGCACTTAGTGGACTATGAAGGAGTTAAAGTTCTTGGGGTCGAGTGGATAGCAGTGACTGAAAGTAAATGAGTACCTCCTTTCTTATAAAACGTAAGTTAAAATGTGTTTAATTTTCTGGAAGGGGTGCCTGCTTATTATACTTGAAGCAAAAGCCAACTAGTTCATTCTTGAGGGTGTGATGAAGGATTCTATAAGAGAACTTTAATTGACTGGGATCAATTTGAATCATGGATTTGGATCTTGCGAATTCCTCATAAACAAATAGCTTAGTAATTTAAAAGTAGTTATATTGATAGCTTGTAAGTATTCTCTCTCAAGTATTTGGCCCTCACCCCGACAAAAAGAGTTTTGTAGATTTGTAGAGCTATCGACTGTCTGAATTGAACTTGAAACTCGTAGTCTCTTTAGTTTTGATTTAATATAAATCATGTTTATTTACTATCATGATTAGGAGTTGGTAAGATGTTAACTTGGTTTTGAAGCCAGAAGCAATTGCAATTTTCATATTGTGTGTCTTTGATATCTTAATAGTAATTAAAGTAGTTTTCGTTGCGAAGACTGAAGTTAGGTGCTGGATCTAATCTCACCAGAGACTTCCAGGACATGTTGTTTGCATTAATAGCTGTGTGCTGCTTTTAGAAATAGAAACTGAGGAGTTTGAAGTGGTTGTAGGTTGTCTTGAATTTCAAGCCATTCGGCTAATCGTGGATCTTAAGAGTTGCTGATGCTGGGAGGTCTTATCCTAGATTTGCAATAGGCTGGAAAAACTAATTGCCCCTCGAGAAGCAACTGAATGGCTTCATCATTTCACTGTAATATAGTGAAATTAAGCAGTCAAGTTAAATTTAGACTTAAAATTATCCATTTTAAAGATAGTAGTGCCTCCTTGGTACAGGCTTGATTATCTTTTTATCACAAAGAGAAAATAATCTGTTTAAAAGAATCCAAGTTTATATTAAGCGATAATTGTCTTTTGAGCACTATAAAGAAATCTAAGTAGGCCTTCCTCCTTTTAATTTGCGTCCTCCTCTATCTCAGAGGGAGGCTACTAAGCATGGAAATTGCGGCTATAGCTCTCATCAAAGTATTTAAAACTAGCCATTGATAACTATCAGAAATTTATTTTACAGAAGATCTTAGAATTTAATTCTTCATCATACATCCTACTACAAAACTTCTAAATAAAAGTAAAGAATTCAAATTCAAGTTCATCATCATCTTATATTAGGTCTCATATACGAGATTTTGCCATGCCCTCCAACTCTACTATCCACTATATTCTTGTAAAATCTAGACATGTCACTCTAAAAATTATGATAAGAAGATATATATCTTAAAATTACAAATTTCTTGTGAGCTTCTAATCTGATCTCGCAGCCATTGTGGTTCCCATAAGGAGAGCGAATATTTTGTTAAGGAGAAAGGGATTTTTGTTGATCATCTCTCTCTTAGCTCGCTCTATTAAACCTCTCATCTGTTTGATAATTATTGGCTTAGCCATTAAAGCTTCTATCTAAGTTTTAATAAGGAATAGGGTCAAGTTAGACATTTGCAAGGGCGCCTCGACCATTTATAGCTAAGGTTCTTTATAACTGTTCCTATCCTTTTGACTTCAAAAACTTAGACATCATATCCAGACTGTTACCCATCCCACTCTCATACAAGGTGCTATTATTCCTTTAATGTCTCTACTGTTTCAGTTTCATGACTGGAGTTTCACTGTTCGTAATTTAAGGAAGCACGCTCTCGCCTAAGTTGATTGATGGTCTTGCCTTTGTCAAATATGCTTATCTCAGTAGAGTGTTAGACTAGGTGTTGTACGAAGACTACAGCTGGTTCCTGTCTGGAGATTACTTCTAGCTTTAAACTTCTTGTGTATCTTTGTAGATTTATTTATCTAAAGGAGCTTGAAAATTCCTTCCTCTCTGCTTTAGTTCAAAAGCCTTGCTGCCTTACTAGAGGGGGAGTTTAATAGTCTTAAAGTTTATCTCTTGAAGATTCAGCTCCACATTATTTTATAGGTATCTGTCTAATTATTTTGACTCATCAAAAACAGGCTAGTTGGAGTTGAAACTCTTCTCTATCAATCTCAAATAGAATATTGAATAAGGATATTGACTAATCTCAACTTAGGATTGAGTGCATCTGCAGCACTTTTTCTGATAGAACTGAAATAATTCATCTATCTTCCTCTTTAGAACAAGGGGAGGATAATCTAGGGAGAGTTGCTTGCTGTGGTCTCTTCAGCTTAAAGTGTTTGGAATGGCTTTTTCTCAGGAGACGAAGCCTACATCAGGAGGTCAAGCTTTCTGACATCAGTAGAGCCTCTCTTGCTCAGCACAAAACTTCTATAAGAGAATATACAAATACTACTACAAATCTTACTTGGGTTGTTAATCATCTGTATAGCCAATGGTTGCGAATGGATTAGAAAAGTGTGGGTTGTAAAGATTCCTGACAGTGGCTTTATAGGCATTCAAGTCGGGACTTTGGTTATGATTAACTGCGCTCATTCTTTCAAGATATATTATAATTCAGCACTCTATCTCTTTCCCTCTTTCTCACTATTCTGAAATTTTATTTGAAATCCTCTGATTATTCTAATGAATGGTTCTATGCTGTGAAATAAAGCAAGCTCTATTTAAATAATCTTCTTCAAAATGGAATAAACTGAACTTGTTTCTTAGGAGGAGGCTCATCCAAGCCAGCCAAAAGACAAAATACCACACAACATCATCAAATCAAACTAATCAGACAAGAATGAGTCAAAGACAGAGAGCGCTAAGTAAAATGCTAAGATCTACAATTAAATCATGGTTAAGAGGAATGGAAGCAACAAATCTGCTTCTACCAATTACCTGAAGAATCCTTCTTCCTCGCAAGTTAAATAAATAGTGTAACCTCAGCTGACTTCTACAGCCTAGTCAAATAATATATTCTTCCCTTTGGCAGTGGTCAGCTCTAACTAATCTATCCTTTAAGCAAACAGCAGCATCACCAGTATCTACTAGAAGAGTAATCAGTCTAAGTAAGCATAGAGCAAGGGCGCCTTATTCTCAAGTACACTATAAATGATGACTCTAAACAAGAATGAAAGAGATATAAAACTAGCTATTATCATATTTTGCTGAGCTTAAAAGAGAGTTAAGTGAGGGGAGGATGGATGTTAAGAATATATAGCTGTACAGTAAAAATTCAAGGCTGCTCAGGAACAAGGCTGAATATTAATCGGGCCCAACTTAATCTCAGAGCAACTTTCCTTCCTAGCCCACTCTTAGCTCCATGGGCTCCAGGAGTAGCAGTTAATTATTTTCCTTGAAGCATAAAAACCTTGGTCAATAGTAGTCTGACTCTGTTTTTCCAAGAAACCTCAAATAGTCCATGGGCACCAAAAACCCAAGTTTCTAAGCATAACACGACTAACGTGAGTAAGTTTAAGAAAACTAGTAGCAGAAGAGTGCAAGTCAAAGAAGTATGATTAATGAAAACATGAAGGGATCGTAGTTAGAAAGAGTAGAGAATATTTAACTGAGTGAGATGAATTTGGAGTTCATGATAGCGAATAGACCCTCTACTAAGCATGAGAGCTTGAGGAATATTAAATTTCACTCAAACAGGGAGAAACTTCAGACAGCAGAACCTGGGAAGAAGCTTATTTAAATTTGTAAGCACTAACACAAAAGATCCACATCTCTATCAGTTGTTGAGAAAGAGACTTCAGCTCATGAATAACTGCAAGAAGCATTTAATATATAGGAGTCCAACAGAGATTAACTCACGCAGCATATGCCTTATAGTGCTAGCTCACATAGCAAAGACGGAAAAAGGAAATAAGCTTAGAGCACTGGGTAGCTCAGACATAAGCAGGGTCCTTCTTAGCATTATAATTTTTGGGGGGGGGCCTTTCCTCGTCATCCACTTTTTTCATGAAAAAATGAAAAATCATTATATAGCCTAAAATCAGCCAAAAACGACAATTCTTTAGTCTAAATTCAAATCCAAACAGTCTAAACTACTCATATTCTTAAATTTAAGAATTTATCTTAAAGATTTAGCAGGTAGAGAACAGAAAAATTAATCTTTAAGACGGCATTATGAAAAACTAAAAATATTTTTTATTATTAGAGCATATTTAAATAAAAATACATCACTTAACAACATAGATAGATCAAGATGTTAATTTTTAAATTAATTAGAATTTAATGCATGCTCTAGAATAAAAAAAGAATCCTAAAGCTCTTATATCTAAGTTTAGATATCTATGAGTTTATTTTAAATTTATTAAGACATTTAATTAATTTAAATTATCTTTCCATTTGTTTAAAATTACATTTTATACAATAAAATGTCTTTCTAGGTTCTTCAAAATTCTTTAAATTTAAGAATATGAGTAGGTTAGACTGTTTGGATTTGAATTTAGACTAAAGAATTGTCGTTTTTGGCTGATTTTAGGCTAGATAATGATTTTTCATTTTTTCATGAAAAAAGTGGATGACGAGGAAAGGCCCCCCCCCAATTATATATTACATCCAGTTTATTTATCTTCTAAATTTATAAACCTAAGTAGGGAAAACAATCAATTACACACTTCCAGATATCATTAACCCCAACAATCATCTATTATTTTAAATTATGGACTGAATTTTAATTAAATAATCAGAAATTTATATTAAATTTATTTCTTAATTAAATATTTTAAAATCACTAAAACAACTTAGAAATAACAATTCCTTCTTCAATCCAAACTTTTGTCAGATACAATAAAGTGACAAACTTTATTATCTTAAATTATTGACAAAGACTTTTAAGCTTACTCCAACTTAAAACTCCTAAAGTGGAAGTTATAGTATAGAAATTTAGATTTCTGACTTTAATTTTCCATGGTTAAAGAATTACTACTTATTATAATTCAAAATACTTCCTCATTATAATCCAACTAAAAATTAAAGTGAATCTACTAATTAAAGCCTAGAAACCTATATAAATGATGAATTTAACTCAAGTAAATCACCATAGCAAGTACTCTTAAATTCGACTGAGACTTAAAAATTACAGGAGTTAATATAGTAAGGAGTAACAGCTGAAGACTTATAAAGATTTTAAGATCTTTTGATTAGCAACTCCTCTTAAGCTCAGTTATAAAAACTTTATAGCCTTCTCATATATTAAACACTCTTTTTATTTTTACAATAAAATTATCAAAATTAGGTTTAAAGAAAGCTGTCACAAGTGATCTAAAGCCATTTATTTAATCTATTGATCAACAAGGACAAATGATAATAAATTTTGGAAGAGAAATTTTGGTACCGAGAGCTTTTATGAATTTCTCAAATGTAGTCACACCTATTGCATTGAAGAATTCTTAAATCTAATTTTTTTATTATATTTTTTTTACATTTATTAAAATAATTTAAAAAGGAGCTTTGACCTATTTAAATTGGACAATCGAATGGTTTACTCCTATGCAAATGAAAGTTAAGCTATACTTTGAAGATCCCAGTTTAGTATCTGTAACAGAATTTAATAATTTTTTAGAAAGGGATAAAGTTGTTATAAGTTTCCTAATGAATGGGTTTTTCATTGATAAAGAAACTCTGCAGCCTGTGAAATATATGTATACCACTAGTAAATCAATCCCTAAGCAAATACACTATGACGATTTATCTTAGACTCTGCCTGATGCTACTTACCAAATAACTATTGGACTAAAAGCCATACTACTAGGAAACTATGTAATAAATGTGTTCTTGTAAGTATTATAAATGTAAGATAACTCTTAATTTTAGAGCAACCACTCTTCAATTCCTGTGGGGGATGATAAACAGTCTGTAGTTAGTGATTCATACGCCTTTATTGAATATAAATTTCCCTGCAAATGCCAACTTCGTATTTGGATTCATCATCGAGATAGTCACATTTGACTTATTCCCATCTACTGACATACTACAAGACATCTTCAACTTTCAACAAACTGATCCTTATAATGACAGATTTTAAGATATGCAATACTCTAGTGTGACCATTATATCTAACATGGGCACAAACAATTTCATCATCTGGCTTTTCATTATTTTAACGATTATTGCATTGTCTATCTAGCCTTTCAAGAAAATTAAAATGTAAGTATAATTCATTCCTTAATTAATTATTCAAAGAATTTACTCGGAATATAAATATTTTAATTAGCATTATGAATTTTAAATGAAACAGTTGAACTAATTTATTTAGAATTTATTTTGGCTTTCTAAAGTACCTAAATTTATAAGAATTTAGCTCTTACTTCGTAATTACGATAAACAATACTGCTTTAATAAATATCTTATTTTAAAATAGCTTTGATGTTATTTAGATTAGATAAGGTTTACGAGATCCTCAGAAAGATTGTATTCTTTAATGGATATTTGAGATTCATAATTGAAAACTACTTGGAAATAGTTCTCATGTGCTTCATTAACTGCCTTAATGTAAACTTAAATTTATTCAATTTTCTTACAGATTAGCTTTCAAAATGCTGGAGAGAGTCTTTCCACACTTTTTGCTTTTACTAAACATTATAATTTAAGATTTTAAAATTAATTTATTTATCAATAAATTTTATGTTATGTCTGTGTCTTTGTTTACCAATTAGTAAAAGAATAATTAAATTGCGATCGGAGCATTGTTTTGTAAATTTAAGAATAGTTTAAAATCGGAGAAGGTTGAGTTAAAAATAGGAGCAACTTATGAGGAACTAAAAGTGAATTCCTATTATTCTCTTATCTATACTATTTGGTTTATGATTAGAAGAATCTCGTTCACTTTGTTCGCAGTCTTTCTTTCCTAAAATGGAAGCTAAAAGTATTCTGTAAAATTATTATAAATTTATTTGATACTTGAGTTTACATACACTTGATTTATTTGGTAATTTAGCAAATGATTCACTTGACATACTTGATAACTGCCTAGCCTTTCACAGACTCTCTACTGAATAAGATAGATTTGATTAATGAGATATGCTTCTTAGTGATAATCTATGTGTATTTTCTGTTTCAAGACTATGTAAGTGATCAGGTTTCATACAACAGTGGATGGATTGTAATCCTAGTAAAAATATTAAAGCACTTCTTCTTTAAATCTTTGTAAATCTTTGCGTAATGATTCACCAAACAATAATCTCTCTAATCTATTGTCTCATATAAATATATTTCAATTCATTTCTAAATAATTCATTTAAGTATATTCTGTTGTTATTTAGACTTTTATTGCTTAAATAAAATAGAGATTTTCAGGAATCCATTTTTATAATTAAAAATGGCAATTAATTAGAACAAGATTATAAAAGTTTAAATTTGAGTAATAAACTGTAAAGCATTTGAAAAGGAAAGTGGTTTTTATGAAAATATTTAAATCCAAAATGAGTAAGATGATGAAGCAAGAATAGGCTAGTGTTCAGATATAAAAGACAGCAAGAACCATTAAGGATCGTCCAACTATCAAGATCAGCTCGCTGTCTAAGCCAGACATTTCGCCCATCATTGAAAAAGAGCCTGAAGATGAAGACGAAGAAATCCTTGAAGAGGATGACGAGGAACAAGCTAAGACTGAAAGATAGATGATCAATCACACTCAGAACTCTCATCAAACTTCTGACTAACAACCAAGCAGATCCGCTAGATTAACAACTAATTTCAATTAGCTATAAAATATTATACTAAAATACTAAAATTTTCATACTTTAATAATTGTTAAAAGTTTATGCTTTAGATCCACACATATCAGAAGGGAAAAAAATTTAAAAAAATTGATGCAATTTATTTATAAATTCTCTATTGAATTTATTATTTTTGATTGAGTAATCGATCTTCAGTATCTGTTTCACGGATTTAGAATGACAGTTAGGTCAATTTTGATTTCGAAATTAATTATAATAAGAAATTTGTTAAGTTGTAAAATCTTGATAGAAGATAAAATTTCAAATTTTAGTAAAAGGCAAATTAGTAAAATCTATCAATTATTTATTGCACATTTTGCTATTTTAGAATCTTTCCAATAGAAAGACATCTATTTTTATAAGTAAATTAAAAACATTCAGGGTAATATTATTCGAGTAAAGAGTAAATTATCTCAAAGCAGAATCAAGGTATAAAGCAAAGAATAAATTAAACAGCTCATTCTAAAAAGAAGATCATAAAATTATAGACAAGGTGTTTGAAAAAGTAGAGTCGAGAAGATATTCTTCAAGACTGAGTCCCCAAATAAAATAGCAGGTACCTTTCTAGAGCCAATCATCTTCATCCTTAAATTTACCTGATTCCACTAAATCTTGGTTAGGCGAAGATATTATTGAACCTTTTCAATTTTTAGGGTGGCTTATTATAGTTTAATGATAGAATAACAAATTGAATTAATTTTCTCGAATGAAAAAGCAACTTAATATTCCTGAAGCAAGGAGAATATTTTATTTAGACACACTTAATAATTAAAATTACACTTCTAGCTCGTTCATTATCAATGAAGGACCGAGCCAACTTAGCTTATTAGCCCAATATAGGTTGGGATTTTTAAGAGAAACACATTAAAATTAAAATGGACTTAACTGTAGTTAATTAAAGTATTTATAATTCAAATTGTTATTCTCGAAATCATTAATCTTTATTTGCATTATATCTTTACACATCTGTATATGGGCACAAATTTAGCATTATAACTAAATTCATGTCGACCACAGATTTTAATATTTAATATGAAACTAAAACATTTCAACTTTAAGGCGGTTAAATTTCAGATTTACCCCTAACTAAATATAGTTGGAATTTTAATTAAAATCGGTGATTGGTTAAAATAATAAATGGAGAGTTGTAAACTGGTGTCAGTTGAAATCGCAGATTCACCCCTTGATCTGCAGCTTGTTCGATAGCTTATCGAAAATTAATATGAGTTTCTTCTTTAATCATCTTCGTAGCTCCTCTCAGCAGCGAGATATGATTCACGCACTCCCCATCATCTTCATCATCTTCTTCTCTTGAACTTGTGTCGCTTATAACTCTTGACTGAGTGCTCCCACACAAAAGTTACAAGGATAAAAAGTTCTTAGAATTTGATGCTGAATCGAATGGTGTAATAATTATTTAAATTGGACACACTTCAACTGTCACTCATTTATTCCATTTTAATTTAATATCTAATTTAATTCTCTTTTTTATCAAATTCTCAGCTATAATTTTTAAAATCAAATTAAATTTGATACATTTAGTTCTATTTTTAGGATCTTCATAAAAAGCAATACTTATTCAAATTTAATCAATAATACAAAAAGAAATTTGGAAAATAAAATATTATCAATTAACTAAGAAAATGATACAATATCAATAAACAACAGAAACTAAAATAAACAAAGTAAACATTATAATATTTTAAGAATCTCTTATGAGTACATAATTTAATTTAGAATTGTAGTTGAAGTCCAATTTCCTTTCAAGGAATAATCGCTAATTATTGTTCTATATTAAACATAATGACTAAAAATGCTTTTAACTTGAGAATGATGAGCTTAAATTATTAATTTTTAATTTCTAATTCATTTTGAATTTATTATTTCAGAGAAAAGAATCTTTTTTATTTTAATCAATTTAAAAGAATGGAAGATTAGAAATAATTTAAACGATAGTTCCCATTCATTTAAAGAACTTAGCTGATGAGAAAGCTTGATAAATTCAAATGCAAAAAATAACTAAAATAATTTGAAGATATATAAATTTTGGCTTTCTAAACTTAATGATAATTAGTTTGCGATTTATGTTGAAGATTGAGATTTAGTATTGAGAAAAATAAGATGATTTTAAGGTTAGTAAATGCTATATTTAGAATGCTTCAATAAGTAAAAAAAGAGTAAATTACCAAAAGAATAACTATATTCTAGTTAATCCAGGACATTAAACTTATAGAATCTGACCCATAACCTCCAACTGGCACTCCAGACACAGTTCCCGCACCTGATGACCCAGAGCTAGAACCCCCTGTTCCTGTACCAGTTCCTGTATCCGTTCCTGATCCGCTCGTTGAGCCCATACATAATGAGTTTAATACCAGATTCCAAGGACCAGTAGCACCTGTATAAGTTACTGAGCCCTCCTGAGTTTCTGGAAAGCATATTCCCCTGAACTAGGTTGTGACTCCATTTATTGAACCAGCTCTACTCATGCAGCAAGAACCTGTGCCGCATTTAGTTGCTTCATTAGAACATACGGTCGGAGCCGAAAAATTTGAGGTGGATACATCGTATGCGTAGGTGGTATTTGTGGCACCGATGAAGGTATTCATGTAGAAGGCCCAAGCGAAGGGCAGACAGTAATAGCTGACTGTAGTTGTTTATGTTCCTGAGGCAGCAGTATACACTTAAGTGATAGTCGTACAGCTGGAATTTTGGTAAGCGCCTTGGGCAGTGCAGTATTTATCAGTCTTATTAGTGGCACAGTTTATGACGGGGTAGTTAGTTTAGTAAGAGAGGCCAACCAAAAAGGATAGCAAAACAATAATTCTCAGATATGAATATATTTGCATTGGTTTCTAAGCAATTTATTTATAATTTAGAATAATTAACAAAATTAATCCCTCATATAAATAAGGTGATTTTTAAATAATAAAATTATAAGAAAACTTAGTTAAATTATTCTTTAAAAAGAAGATCATAATCAATATTTTGCGAATTTAATATAAATTAGAGCTTAAAAAAACATATTTTTTCGATAAATAACATCATATTTTAGAGTTGGTTATGATTCTTAATTAAAAAATATAGTAATTAAGATTCTGATTTAATAGATGATAATAACTTTAAACTAGTCTTTAATTGGGTAAATTCTAATTAGGGGTCTCTAAAATAGAAGAAGTTAAAACTAATGATTTATCGCCTAATATTTTCTAATTATTTTTAGAAAAGTACATTTGTTTCATCTTTCAGTATCTCTATAGATATGTTTAAAAGTGATATTTATTAGAGGTAAACTGTCAAAATTTAATTTTAAATATAAATATCTCATAATTACCTTTATGATCTACTAAAAATTTTATTAACAATTTATTAATTTAACATACCTTTATATATTGAGATAATTGCTATATAAAATAAATGAATTAAGCCCAAATATAAATAGAATATTCTTGCTATAATGGAAATAATTGCAACTCATAAATATTTAGCACTTTCTTATCTTATTCTTTGTCTCTTAAAGTCAAAATTTATTGAAAATACTAAATAAATAAATTTTAAGATTAATTTGGATAAATTTTTCCAAAGAAATCATCCAAAAACTTGGAGTAAAATACCATTCTGCAATTAAAAATTCTTTTTCATTCTTTATTATAGATTTATTAAAAAGATCATCTATCTTAAAAGAAGTTTAAAAAAATAATAATGAAGGAGATGCTATCCTTTCACAACATTTTTAATTAATTTTTAAAGATTGTTTTAAACTTATTTAAGAGATTACTGTCTACTATTCATTTAACTTCGCTTTTCTGTATTATAACTTATTTTCAGCTAATTATTTATTTAAGAATTTGAGTTAATCATTAGGAATTCCTAAAAATGAGCAAGCACACATTATTTATAAGATGACGGGCAATTTAAATAATTTTTAGACATTGTTCTAGAAAAGCCTTAAATTATATTGTAAGGCTTTATAAATTATATCAAACAAAATAGGCAAAATGGTATAAGATTTCATTCCTTGGAGAGAAAAAAAATTATTTTCAACATATCAGTAGATTAATTTTACTTTATCTAATTAAAAATAAATCTAGCTATTATTTTTCACTACGTAATTATGGTTAATTTCTGCTTCATGATTAGATTCTTCGGCGTCCTTGATTGATTTCTTTGTTAAAGATGCTTTGAATTTGTTAAAATCTAGAATATTCTAATTTGTTGTCTTCTGACGATAAAATATATATATTGTCGATTTATTTACTAATTAGGGTCGAATATCGTCTCTAAATCATTATCTCTCAATATTCATAAAAATTACCGAAAATAATTTATAAAATAAAAACAAATTTAAATAGAGAATATCTTAAATTACAAAACTAAACTCTATATCTTAATCTTATACTAAATTCAATTATAAAATCGCATTTTAAATCGTATAAACAATTTTTATCATAATATTTTTGCAGGTTTTTGACCCACCCTCTTTGATTTTACTTTAGTAGGACTACCACTTCTATTTTTAGATTTTTTCTAACTTACTTTTTCTGCATTAACTGATTTATTAGGACTAGATTCAGCTTGCTACTAGTTTAATGGAAGCTAAATTTAAATGAGAGTGTGCTCTTAATTATTTGATTTCTACTCTTTGACTTTCTGTAGTGAGTGTTAGATCAGCTGTTTTTCTGGTGAATTGAAATTGATTTAGGATTTTGTGAGGGAGAGACTCCCACTCTATAGATAAATCTAAGATGTAGAATACTAATGCCCAAGCACCTCCAATATTTTGACATTAAAAGCATCTTGTCTAACTTTGTTCAAAAGCAACTCCATATTTTAAGCTATTTTATTTTCGCTTTATAGCTTGTCTTTCACAAATGAAGTCTTTTTTACAAGTTTATTAAAATTATCTCTCTCCTTCAACTTATCTTAAACTTAACATTTCATAATTATCATAATAAGACACTCTGTTGTGAGAGGAAAACTTTAAAAGCTATCATTGGTACTTTTCAAACAGTAAACTTACCAAATTTATTTTATAGCATATAATAATGGATGTAATTTTATACTCTTGAGTGTTTTTACTTGAAGTGATGCTTTAAGAATCTTATTGATATCTAGTAGCTTTGCTATTTTGTAATCTGCGCGAAGCCTTAATTAAGATAATGACCCCTATTTATTATAAGAGGAAGATTTATACTACTTTTTTTTGCAGCTCAATATGTATGAGAGAAAAGATACAAATTACTTTAACAAAGTAAGATAGTTTGAATTCAGCAGGCTTTCTTGATATTAAATCTGGTACTATCTCGTTTGCTTTTCTTTGATGAAGTTCTCGTTTCGACTCACTTAAAATTCCCTTTTCATTTTCTTGCTGAAAATAACCTCTTCAAATAAATATAGCAAAATATAAAACATACTTGTCTGATTTTGACTCTGCTATTATATCCAAAATAATTTAGACTCATGCTCCTTGTAAAAATGGAATTTCTAATAAGGAGTTATGAGCCTTCGCAAAATAATAAGCATGAAGGTAACCAGTCCACCCAGGCTACTCACTAAACTACTGAAGTTAAACACATTCCTCTCGTAAGTTATCTCCACGAAATCTTTAGCAAACCAGAAATCAAATACGTCGAAAAGACCAGGCTTCACTGCTCCTACATTTTAAATCGTCAAGTAGTAGTCATAGTATGTATAAGTCTTCTCTGAAAATGCTGCAGAGATAAAAGAGTCTAAATAAATAAACATATCTTTTGCAACAACATGGTTCTTTCTTACAGTTGCGTACTTTAAAAATATTAAAACTAGCCTATTGCAAGTTTGCTGTCCAGATTGAAATACAGAACAGAAGAGTCTCTCTTTAAAGAAAGAAATATTAATTTATCTTTATTGGATTGGGGCCAAAATCCCTAGGATCAAAGTACTCAAACATGATATTTATTAGCACAAATGAATTTTCAAGTAGGTAACTGATTTCTTCATTACTAAAGTAGAAAATTATAATATTGTAGGAACCCATTTGAAATGAAATTTTTATGAAATCAAATTAAATCTGCAATTTAATTTGGGAAAGTTAATTCTTCAAAAATATTGCTTACCTACCGCGGCTGAATTATCCCTAGATCAGCAATATATTATACCTCTAGGTCCTGATCACAAATAATATTAAGCTCTGACTCTTAAT
>JAJKFJ010006323.1:0-17824 GCA_027382625.1 Tetmemena sp. SeJ-2015
CTCATGTTTTAGCACTCGTGTTTTGGACGAATGAATTAGACAATGATAAATGAGATTGATTAAATAATAAGTGATTAAACTACAGACAATTTTCATCATTTAATCCTAATATTAGAATAATAAAATATATTTAGATACTCTTTATGTTAAGTATAAAGGCTAATGTGCTTAAAATTTTCAATTTCATTAATTTGTGTTGTGAATATTAAATTTTTATCTGTAGAGCCTTAAAAGAAAAAATGTTAGAGGAAGAATCTTTAGGATAGAACAAACCTTTAGTTTTAAATTTTAAAGAGTCTAAATTTTTACTTTCAATATACTATTGATATAAAAAAAATCTAAAAAGATTTTCTCATCATTAATCACTGAAGATTTAATATCATGAGTATTTTTCATTGATAATATCTGTCCAGTAAATTTCTGTTATCAAATTTTTTGTTAATTAATTTTACGTTCAAATTGATATCTTTAAATTTAACATTATTTAAATAATAATTAAACATTATCTTTTGTGTATTAAAACCCGTATCAGTTTAATACTCTAAGCGACGATAATCTATTAGTAATATTCACCTTTTTGGATCATAAGTTTCTACTTGAACTACAAAGTTTATGCAAAAGCACTTACAAAATAATTGTTCCATCCATAATTTAGATTTCAAAGATATGGAGACAAAAAAGCATGTTCATCGCCTTTCCCTCAGCAAAGCTATTTTAACTTTCTGATACCACAAATTTTCAGTGGAGACAAACACAATTTCATTTTGATCAATAGTCAATCTAATCAAAAACACTTTATTTTATAATAAATATTTATACTTGCTGGTATAACCAATAAAAAGTTTAGATTCAAATCATATTGGTAAAAGATTGTTCAACCAAATCAAAGATAATTTTATTTTATATCTTTATATTTAAAGTGTAAATATAATTATTTAAACAATTTTAATTCAAATTTTATCTGATAATTAAATTAAAAGATAATAATTACATTATGATAGGTGGATACTTAAGTGTAAATATTTTATGTATAAATAATTATCCTTCGATAAACATTACATATAAAAGTCTATCATCTTTTTTGCTTCTGTTTGTAAGTTTTGAAGAAAACTATATTTTTTTAGAATTTATTGAATTTTTTCCTAATTTGTTAGTTCAGCATATAAATCAGCAAATTTATTAGTAGGGACCTTCTTTCGTAAAGATAATAAAGCAAACTTATTGTAAAATATAAATAAATTATTAAATTAGAAAGCTACTAAAAGGATAACCGCGATTTCCGAGTCAAGGGTGTAATGATACATAGGCCTGAGCCTAAAGAAAGCCAGTTAAATATTAGTGACCTTTCTAGTTTGTAGTCCGCGCTAAGTGTGTAAGTGATCTTTTTGAGGGGTAAGTGGCTTGTTGTGAACCCCGAAGCCGTGTGAGAACTATACAACTTCACAAGCTTTCTTCAGTGAACCCAAGATTAGCCTCCTCATACCGAGGGATCACCCTAACATGGGGTAAATAGCAGCTAAAAGTCGTGAAGGAAATATGTTTGATTGGCGAAATAGTATGTTGCTGTCGTACTTACATGGTAGCTCCAGGGTGGTATGTGTGGGGGGTGTGCTTGATTATTGGCCTATATACTGTTTTTGTTGCTGAATTTTTATCGTCAAACACCAGGAGCCATGCTGATTCTAGTTAAAAGGTAAGCATTCATTAATTTTCATCGGTAGCTGCTCCTGGCCAGCTTGGCAATTGGGTTTTTGTGCTGCTCGATGAGTAGGAAGAGTCAGATCATTTATAACTGATTCAATGAGTTAGCATGTGACAGTAGGAATAAATCACTCCAGTTACTAGCGTTTTTATTTTCCAGTGGTTGGGATTATTCTTAATTCCATACTAAATTAAATAAACAAACGAATAAGGAATTTAATGAGATGTCTACCTAGTATTTCATTGACGAAGAACTTTCAACTCTTCTTAATTATTTTATTAAATTCTAATTTTCATATAAATTTTAATTAGAACTGCTAAAATTTGATAATTAAAATTTAGTATTGGATTTATTTAGCTTATCTTTAATTTTATAAACTTCTCTGAAGTTTAAATTAAGCGATAATTAAAATTAAATTAAAGTATTATCGGATGAATAAGATTAGTGTATCGTGGATTGATTTTTCTTAGAAATGCTTAAATATTGCACCTTGCTAGTGATTGCTATTATTTTACTCTTAAATTAAAGAGTTAATTTAATTTAAATGTCTACCTCAACAACTACATCAACTAATACTTCACCTAATTCATCTATAAAAAAAAACAAGCACAACCTCTGAAACTTAAAAATGACAGGCGATTAGGCAAGTGTCCATGACAAGGAAGGCATCCCTCCCGATTATCAGAGACTTATCTTCGCTGGCGATCTCAAAGAGCTACAAAATTATGCTTCCATTTGAGTACTTTTGAATAACATCCAGAACAAGATATTCAACAAGAGCAAGCAGAACCCTCAGCAATTACAACATCCAGAAGGTGTCTACCCTCACCATCAACTGGCAACTGCTCAAATCGCAAGCACAAAAACTAAAAGTTGAACTAAGGTGGTATTCAAGTATTTGGACTATAGTAATCTCGAAGTAGCTGGTTCCCTCATTAAATTTAAAGAACATAATGTTTTAAACTATCTCTAATTTAATATATGCCACTTCTCTCTTGAACTAAATCTTGATTAGGTTTTGCTTACCTCTGATCATGTATTCATATTCAATCTATATTATTTTTTTATAAATCTAATTTTAATGTGTTTAAAATATAAACCATATATTTTAATCTGAAATATTTGTAAGATCCTATGATAATTTAAACTGCCATTTTGATAAACTGCGATTAATTAAATAAAGTAAATGAGGCCATACTTTAAGTTATCATGTTTTAATATTAATTAAGAGAATTTGATTATATTTTAATTTATAGATTTTCACATACGAAAGATTGTCATATATTTAAATAATTTTATGAATTTTTAAATTATTAAGAAAGAGAAATCTATTTGATAGGAGGTAGCAAATAAAACAAAGCTACTAAAAAATGCTTTAAAATCGACTTGAGAAATTACGTTTTATCCCCAATCAAATCTTTAATACAAGGAAGATTTATTTTTGTAAATGAATGAGATTTGGTTCAGGAGTCTGCTATATAAATAATCACATTTATGCTATTGGTGGAGTGTAAAACATGTTTAAAATAATTTTAAATAACGATGATAGTCCGCTCACACACTGTGAAAGGTACGATATGATTAAGAACGAGTGGGAGGCCTTACCTTATCTACCATTCGCTTGTTTCTCAATGACTATATAAACTTTCAAGGACAGGTTAATTTACTCAATTAATTTTATTATCTCAATAGGAGGTATTTACAGTCATGCTTAAGCATTTTCTAAATAAGAGTTAATCTTTAGATTAGATGCTTCAAAACTTTCACAAAATAAAAACACCGAATGGGAGGAATTTAAGGTTAAGTCAGATCAGTCATAAGGATGCCAATATAAATTTTAAATATGGAGTAGTGGCTCTTCCGCAAGCACATCAAGACGATGAGCAATAACTGCTTATATTTGGAGGGGTAACTTACTATAACTCCCTAAACAACTCTGTTTCCATTCTGTCAATAAACCATCAAGATATGAACAAAAGTTATAAGAAAATTTTGCCTCCCGATTCAATGCAATAAAAAGATAGGTTTTACTACAACTATTATTTATTTAAATACAATAATATAATAATTATAAATAATTAAAAATAATTCTGTGAAGTGCGTAAGTTACTCCCCCCCTCCGTCTGAATTAAAATATAATAGTTTGTGAGTGGAGTATTAAAGAGTAACAGAATGGAGTTTAAAATTAAAGATTTCCTTTCAACTTTCAATTTCAAATAATAGAGTTTATTTTTGAAAGAAACTAAAAGTTCCATCCATCTCCAACTAATATCCATCATAGCATTCTTCATCGCCACCCATGTCTCTTCCTTGCGGTCTGAACTCTGCGTGCTAGATGTATGTGCCCGGAGTGGCTTTCATGCTCAGTCTAGAGACCGGGTTCTCGAACCTCACTGTGGACCTCCCTCACCCGTACTATAACTTTCACTGCTGTACACCTCTCCATCTCAATTCCCCTTCCTTAACACTGGTTCACTCTCAGCTCTCAGACGGCAATAATAGTAGGCATCGGCTTCTCACAGGCACACCGCCTCCGAGGGGCCTCCAGGCACATACATCTAGCATGCAGAGTTCAGTGGCAGACCGCAGAGGAAGAAACCTGGGTGGTGATGGATACAGAGATGACTACGAAGAATACGAAGAATACTACGATGGTAATTCAGTAGTTGGAGATTAATGGAACTTTCAGTTTCTTTTAAATATAAACTCTATTTTCTGAAAGTGAAAGTTGAAAGGAGATCATTAATTTTAAACTTCATTTTTTACTCTTTAAAACTACAGTCACAAACTATTATATTTTTAATTCAGGCGGTGGGGTAATTCACGCACTCCACAGAATTAATTTAATTATTTATAATTATTAAAATCAATTCTAAATTAATACTATAATGTTAATTTACGCATATTCATAAAATTTAATTTACTTTTATTATCATTTTTAGTGAAGGAGTTAAAAGGGTGCAAACTCTTTTTTATAATTGAATTTTAAACTCAAGCTGATATAGATTTTAAATTTCTTCCTATTTAGATTAGATTATTTTTAAGATTTAGCACTATATATGGGTTTAAAATGAAGGATCTTTGTTTTCAGAGAAAAAAACTAGTATATATTACTAAGAAATGCACTGATATCTTAATAATTGCGTAGAGTATACTATTTAGAAATTGAGCTTATCAATAAAGTCACTTATTAAAGATGAATGTTAGGATTTTAATCAAATATAAAATGATAATGGAAATAAAAGTGTTTTGAGTTTTCTCTGAACTCTAGGTTGAGAGTGAATTTTCTCTTATCAGTAATTGTATATGGTATTAATCTACTAATTATTTTATTTGCCCTTCTGATTAAAAACTAGTTAAAACTAGGAGAGTCCACTACCATTGAGATACAATTACTGCTCATTACTTCAATGCCAAGCTATTCACAGCATGTTTTTATCCATTACTTTCCTTTCATTGAGATTTCAATAGTTATGTATTTCCTGTTTAGACTAGCTAATGTGATCAATCTTGTCAGTCTTCTCTGCTTTTGTCTTCCATCTGATTTCTCTATAACAGATAAACTACATCAGTAATCTTAAAAAAATATATATAGCCTTAATTCATGTATAGCTTTTTCTTTGAAAAATTGTTTAATACTTCTAATTTAAATCAAATATCAAAAATTATTAATTCTCTACTCAAAGAAACATTCTAGAGTTAAAAAATTATTGGATCTATTTTTAAAATCAACACCCTAATATACTTCGAAACTAAGGTAAAGAAACAGCTGCAAATGCAAAAAGCTTTAATAAAATGCAAGAAATTGAAAGTGATAGACAAATGATTAGTGTATTTTCAAACATTTTTAGTTTAATTATAAAATCCTTCTAATTCTCTAATTTTTTCTTAAAATTAATTAATCTTGATCATCTAAAACTAAATTTTAAAGTCTTCAGGGAGATAGTCAAAAATAATGTAGTTGAAATTTTTTGTTTGAATGATAAGTCTGTTTTTAATTAATTAAGCTAATTTATTAATTTGTGTCATGGTGCGACCAGTAGAAGAACGACCACTGCATAGACTCTAACTTTGATTATCACCAATGCAAACCATACCGTGACACTAGCTACTTGTGAATTCTTAGATCACGGAAGCTACTCTATTAGACATTTCCACATTGGACCATGGATGATATAGTTCCCAACAACTTTTACAATGACATTGACGGAGATACCTTGAGACAACATTGCGCCTAGTTTTCAAAAACTCAGATTTGGTTGTCACCTAGGAAAAAATAACAATGAAATCACCACACCCGACCCTGACAACAACAACAATGCCGGTGATTGCAAGATAAAGTGCATGGTATCAGATGGATATGAAAACTATGACGAGCAATACAGAATGAAATGCAAAGTTTTTTTAAACGAAACAACTAATAACCTTGGTGGTACTAAGCAACCTTGTCTTACCCTTGTGTCCTTAAACTGCCTTCCCCTCCATTTCAAAATAAAAAATCATGAATAATAAAATAGCAGTAATTAAGTTAAGGTCTATCGCTCTCTGTCTCTACATTATTTTAGAATTTCATTTTGACAGCATCAAAATTATTTTTTGAGATATAATTTTTAATTTACTATTTTTACAATTTAAGATTTTATAATTATAGGGTGAATACGAATGCGTGGTCGAGGGCAAAGAAAATCTAATGAAGATAGAGTTCTTGAACATAGTGGTATATATTAAATTAGAGATAGATTAAATGCATTATGAATTTAAATTTAATGAGGGAGTCAGCTCCTACTAAATCAGTGACAAGATAATGAAGAACACTGCCTCAGTCTGAGTTATAGTTTTTTTCCTCATTGAATTGAGCAGTTGACTGTTTAGGGTGAGTATAGACTCCTTCTGGTTGTGGCTAAGGGTTCTGCTTGTCCTTGTTGAAGATCTTATTTTAAATGTTATTCAAAAGTATGTATATAGAAGCATACTTTTGTAGCTGTTTGAGCTTTGCAGCGAAGATGAGTATCTGTTGATCGGGAGGGATACCTTCCTTGTCCTAGGCGCTTTCCTCCTTCATGGTCACCTTTAAGTTGTCGAAGTTGAGGTTGTTGTAGTAGACATTTAAATAAATAATTAATTTAAAGCGTAATATATTATGAATCACACAACAAGGATTCAATCAGTATGTATTTCAACCTATATTAAAGAAAATATAGTATAGACATTAATAAATTGAACGAATAAATAAAGGATCATATACTTATAAACTTTTCTTTGAGGTGCTAATGACTGCATAAGAATTTAAGGAAGTAATATCATTCTTTATCTTATAACAAGTCCTCATTCTTGTACTAATAGATAAACAAAAAAATCATTCATCGTCAGATTAGATATTCTAAAGATACATTTCAATAAAAAATAAAGTTGTTTAATCAGAATAGACTTAGAAAGAGATAATTAAGAATTCTAAACTAGGCTAATAAAATCAAAATTAAAAATTAAAAATGTAAGAGCCAAATTAATATTATATGGATTTAATCTTTAAATAAAGCATATGTAAATCTAAGATTATGTATTTAACAAAATAATAGAAAAGTAAGTAAAGTAAAGTAAAATATAAGGAATGTAAAATTAATAATTATTTTTTAAAACCAGTACTTTTCGTACTGATTAAGAAAACGTATTGCCATCCTATGTAATAACCAAATAATTAATCTTCTATTTTTAAATTTTTTATTTTAGATGAGTAAGTGCTCTATTAAATATTTAGATATAACTTCGATATTGTTTAGTTTTCACTAAATTTATTGATGCTAATTTTTTATTCATGACTACCAATACCTCTTAACTGAGGGGGATTTTTTTGTTAGTTAGAAAAGATGTATTTTTTAATCAGAGGTAGTTTTTATTTATATTCAAAATATACGACAAATACAGCTCCATCTAGGCAGATAGTGTCTACTTAGTATTCGTCATAATCATTGTTTACTTTAAAATTTTATAAGATTGTAGGTTTTATCCACTGTTTTCTCTCTCATGAATTAATCTATTCAACTTTATCTTTGTAAGATACGATATTCGGAGCTTCTGAGAATGTTAGCGTTTCTCTCCTGAGCAGTCTGATATCGTTTTCTAATTGATTCAGTAGCCAAACTACATTTGTTGCTATATTTTACTAAGAAAATGGCGTGCTAAGCTCTTCTGCTTCTTTCATTACTAATTGCTATAACTTAATTGATTTAACAATACTTACTTTAGACTATTTAATTCATTAATCAACCTTAATTAACACAACTGCAAATAAGAATCACTAAACTTTTTATCTCTATTAGAGAAATCAATTAAGACACAGATTAAGAATTATGGCTTTAAAAGTAAATAAGTTTTAAGAACTCTTAATTAATTTCAAGACTAAACATTTTAAT
Organism: Tetmemena sp. SeJ-2015; assembly: GCA_027382625.1. Classification (NCBI taxonomy): domain Eukaryota; phylum Ciliophora; class Spirotrichea; order Sporadotrichida; family Oxytrichidae; genus Tetmemena; species Tetmemena sp. SeJ-2015. The sequence continues at coordinate 8,113 of JAJKFJ010006323.1, forward strand.
GTAATTAAGTATTCCTAATTATCTATTATTTTAGCAATTAATAATGGAAGACATCTAAAATGCAGATTGAACAAGACAACAGTAATGGCAAAGCAAAGCAAAATATTCTGAGGCATTTTACTACCTCAGTGAGAGAAAAGTATATGTAAAGAATAGCGGATACTTGACATTTCTATCATGATCCGCTCTTGTCTTAATAATCTTAGACGAGTGTTAAAATATTATTCATCCTATGCTTTGGGAAAATATAATGCTGAGTGTGTTTGCAGTATATTTGAATGTCTACTTAAAATTCAATTATTCATCTTTATCTTATTAAATTATATTATTTGACAAAATAATACAATTTATATAATATAAAATTATTTCACTCATATTTTTATCCGAATTCTTTATCCCTACTTTTAGAACATTGAGTTGGTTCTATATTTTAAAATAACTTCTGATTCAGGATAAATTTTGACTTAAATTATTTGTTTTAAAAAGTTAATTTTCAAAAATAGTGTGTCCTTAAGTCTTCTAATTTCTGTTTTATCTTAAAAATAAAAATAATTATTTAGTACTTCAATTTAAGAATTTATTGATAATATAGAATTTTGTATTTAATTATGAACTATAAAATATAATTTAAACTATATTTATTGTTTAGCTATAACACTTTTCTGTTACGCCATAGCAAGTTAAAAAATATCTTCCCCATGTATTGTTCATTTAAATTTGATAAGTAACTTAAATATATAATTTACTGTACATTTAAGAATTATAGAATATAAATGTAATTAAGGAGTAGCAGAGTAAGGATAAATAATTATGAGCGTAACTGAAATACCACCTCTAATAATACAACCCATGACGCCACAAATTATTTTAATCCACTTTTTCATTAGGACGACGGAATTAAGGTGATTCAATAATACTATCAACCACTTAGGCAACTATTCTGAACTCCTTGACTCTGACCGTTCAAATCTAAGCCCAAAGGCCTCTGTTAATGCTGGTAAGTCTTAGAGGCGGAAATATTTACCTAGACTACCTTGTAGGTCAAGGACTCTCCGTTGTCTTAGGTCTCATCTTGAGATGGCATAGTGCAGAATAATATCAGTGCTCTATCTTGAAATAATTTCTTTACTGGAGACACAAAATTTGTACCAAAAAAACATACATTTTCATCTCGTTCCAGAAATCTTTTGGCCATTTCACTAAAATCTTTTCTAATTGTAAACCATAATATCTGAAGTGAGGTGATCATAAATTATGGGTCAGGATATCCAACTTGCGGAGTTGTATATTTCTTACACTGCTATAAAGGTCATCATTAACCACCAATTCTTCAATAAACTTATTAATCTATTAACCAACTGATTATTAAACGAAAATATTTCTACGGGGAGAAATAAAATCTTGATAATAAAAATAAGACTATAACATTAATTATTTTATTTTTAACATCGTGAAGAAAAATTATTTAAACCACCTCAAATAATAAGTTGTAAAATATATTTTGAGTATTTGAAAATAAAATTGAAAGAAATTGTATAAAAGAATAAGTGAAGAAGTTGTTGATATGGATGGGAGAGAAGGCGATCTATAATTGGTGATGGGAAGACATTTCTTGCATTTAGTTAGCTAATTTTAATATATTTTTAGCCTATCTTAGAAGAAAGTAATCCATTAGGAGTCTTATTCTGGATATTACACAATGATGGAGAGAGATGGCTTAGTAGCACAATATAATTCATTTTACGAACAACCTCATAATCTATAATAAAATTATAAACTCTTTGAATTTATTTAATTTAAATTATTTTATTTAGATGATTATCGGTACGAATGCTTTATCGCGAATTGTTTTTTCTTTAAAATAACAATAGATTAATTAGTACCCCTTTAAAATTAGAGGTTTCATCTTGAATTTTTAAAATGGAAGGATTTATTAACCCAGAGATTAAACAACGCAAGACTTGCAGTTACTGTTCACCTAAGTATTAGTCTCCTGAATACAGTTTCGACCCTTCTGAAATATTTTTTATATGCAGGTGCTCCTCTTTCATTTGAGAGCAATTATGGAAGACTGCATCACTTGAGAGCTGTACTAATATAGACCCAAAGTTTTCAAAGCGAAGTAGTTCGAAAATGAAATGAATTTTTAGTGAGCTCTCCTGGGAGGCTTAGAAGTGTAGGAGTGGAGTCTTCTTTTTGCAAATCTACTTCAAAGGATCCAAGATTCATAAAATCTTGCTCAATGGATGTTGGTTGCAGGAGCTTCCAACTTATTTGAAAGTTACCGAATCGCAGGAGGATATCACCTACCATAGGAGATTAGAAAGAGCAGTGCAAACCATTCTCAGCTGGTAAGTTTATGAGATTGTTTTGGTGAATTCCCATGTGAGAATTGGAGGGTTCGTTGGTGTGAATTGGTGATATAGTTGGGTCGCATTGGTGAGATTAAAAATTTAAAGTATAATTTATTTTCAAGTCCTCCACTTATGCCATTCTGGTATAGTTAGCTTTGCCAAAGTTGTCTATAGCTAAATGCGCTGAGCAGAGCAAGCATGTGAAGTAGAATCAACTGAATAGTGAGGTATACATTGACTCCAAATACTTCGTAAAGGCATTAGATATTGAAAGTTGAATTCTAAAACTAGAAGTGCAACAAGAAGGAGCTTAAAGCAGTAGGCTTGAGTTTTTAGCAATGAGAACCACACTAGAGTAGAAGACTTTTAAATCACCAGACTGAGTTAAGAGATGAAATGCCCATCCTGCTATTTGATTTACCTAAACTCGAAAATTAAGCTATCAAACCCCAATTACAATAAGGGCAATTAATTTTCAGTTATTTAAGAAAAAACATTAATTATAAAGTATTCATCAAGCAATATATTGGTTATTAATTTTTAACATTAAATATATAATCCTGGATAAGAAGAAGAAGATGAAGAAGTGATAAATAATAATTAAGAAGTTGAAGCAAGGCTTGATGAACTTAAATTATTAATTTTAAACTTAGACTTCTTGTTAGAAATGAACAAATGTTTGCAAATATTGATGATGGAAATACCTAAACGACCGACTTAAGTAGTGATTTCAGATAAATTGCTCTTTAAATTTAGCAAATTCTTTTACAGCAGGCACAGTAAAATCAAGCAAGATTAGCAGCCTCTCAAAACAATAATTAAAATTCTCAAGGTCTCAATTGATACTCAAATGTTTTTATTTAATTAGTCTTTCATTTAAGAAAAATTATGTTTTAAATTATAGAATGCATATTTTTAATTGTATTAGATATTTTTGGAAGATATATATTGTTGATTTATCTTAAAGGGACTAAAGAGGGAGGCAAATGAACCTGGAGAACTCATTCCAAAAATAGGACAATTTAACTTGTAAGAGTACTCAAACAAATTAAATCCAATCAGATCTTACTTCTAAGAAATTAAATTTAATATAGCTGAGAATTTAATAAAAAAGAGAATTAAATTAATAATAAATATTCTAATATTATACTTTTATCGTTTGATTTTTGAAAATTGAAAAAAAATATATTAATAATGTAGTTAATAATGTAATGGGAATTGAAAAATAATAAATAGGGCCATTAGGGAACTCACCCATTAGATATATAACTGTGAGCCTTATTACCAATAAGTGATTAATTAGCCAAATTATAAATAAAGACATCTTTTATAATAACTTACATTATGTTAAAAATTTTAGTAATGGAGAAGTTCCCCTCGTATATCCCTACGCCCACTTATTAAATTTCTATCTTAATAATTCCCAGGCCCACCCACCACTCTCGGCGTGCAAAAAACCTAAAGAAAGTAAGGAATAAAAATAATTACACAATTTTTGATTTACTCTATGTTTTTAGAATAATTATTATCTTTATATTTATTTTGTGGGACTCCATCTTATATTGCTACTGAAATATTTTAAGTTTTTATTTTTCTTGATTTGATCTCTCAATAATATCTATAGAAATTAAGAAGCATATTTATTTACCTAGTTTGTAGTTCTCTTGCACGTTTTGGGTGGTGGGCGGGCTTGGGAATTATTAAAATTGAAAATTAATCAGGAGGGCCCACAGGGGTAATGAAAGAAAAAAACTCCATATCTAATTTTTTAATCTGAAGTAAGTTAAATATAGTTAATCTCTATATTTAAAATTTTGCTTACTAATCTCTATTTAAAAAAATTTTCTTACTTTTATATGACTACTAGCCTGAATAACCCTTAGGGCAATCGTTAATTAATTGATTAGAAATTTGTTAACTAATCAAAAGTTGATTATATTTCTACAATTTGAAAAATCAAACGATAAATGTATAATATCGAAATTCTTGACAGTTGAAGTGTGAGATTTTGGGCTGAAATTATTACCATTCGATTTAGCATGAAATTTTAAGCAACTTTGATCCTTGTAACTTCTTCGTAGGAGGTGTGTGTAGAGAGTTACTTCGGTCATAAGTTTGTGAACTTGGTTAATTTCTTGGTTCGGAGACAAAGTCAGCAAGATCTCTTAGCAGAGAGCTCTTTCAGGTAATGGCAGCAGAACAAACTCCTATTAAAATTAAATGAGCTATCGAACAAGCCCCATATTGAGGTAGTTACCTTACAATTTTACGGCCAACATTTTGCAACTCTTCATTTTTTATTTTAATTTAATTCCCATTTTCATTTAAATTTTAACTATAATAATAAAATAATAACAACGCTTTGTAGACAAGCAAGTGTCTTGCATGTTATATGTTAAACATAAGAGAGCCAAGGCCCTTTTATGTTACTCAATCACTAAAGTTGGAGGCCTGGGATTGTGTTGTCTTTCATTGACTGAGGAACTGTTGTACCTTTGACCACTCAATACACTCGCCTTTGGCACTAACTCAGTTAGAAACTAGACAAGTAAAACATCACACTGTTTTGGATCACTGTTCTTACTATCATCTAGCATCTAATAGCAGCTTGTTGTTGTTGGACTCTATACCAACTTAAGCTTTCTTCCGTTCTTGATTAATTATTAATCTAAAATTTAATTAGAATAAAAATTATAATTTTAATTAAATCTCTGTGCTATCCTATTAATCAAGTCTGTCACCAAGGTCTTCAATGAGGGTTTACTATTAAATACCAAAATAGGGTTAGTATTAAATAGGGGGTTGATTCACACTACCAAATATTAGGTTAACTGGCTCTTAGTGAACTGGTTGAGGGGGTAAGTCGTTGGCATTTAAATCCGCGAAAGGCTTCGATCTATACGGAATAAAGACCGTCCCGACAGGGTTGCGACGTTAACTTTATTCGTCTTCCCTTCTTGCTCATCACCAATGTATAGGGGACTTTTACTTTTAGGTTCTAGCCTAGACCATCTTTTGATAATGGCCTTATACTTTCCAATATTTTTGGCAACTGTAGGGAAGAAGAAGAATTCCATGACACCTCTAAGTTCTGAGGTTGTTCTCCTATGCTGAGGAAGATAAAGTAACATGTGAGTCCTTAAGTAGAGTCTTGATTTGCACAAGGCGTCTTTTGAGCATCTCGATCCACTTGTACGCAACTTTTTTCACCTCGTTCGTAATTCCGTGCATTCTCGTTAAGCTAATACTCTATCGGTTTAATTATATTAAATTTAAATAATAAAAGAATATTCTCATATTATTTTTGCTTGCTATTTAAAAGTTGAGGATCTAATTGTAAAATTATAAATTTAGCCCCACTTTGACGCTCCGAGTGTTTATAATTGTAACATTTAGCAAAAATATAAATAACTTAAAAGAAATTATAGGTCAAATAATCGTGGTAAGCAAAACTTAATCTAGAGAAATTTTATGAGGAAAGGACTATTCATTAAATTGTTGGTAATTGTAAAAATATTGATAAAAATTAAATGAGGGAGTCAGGTTAAAGTAATTTAGTACTAATATTATGAAGAACACTTCTTGAGTATGATTAATAATTATAGTGTCAGCGGTTTGATTGTTATCTTTTGAGTGTGAGGGTAGACTCCTCTTGGATGTTGTAGTGATGAGGGTTATGCTTGTTCTTGCTGAAGATCTTAGATGTTGTTCAAAAGTATTTTTGTAAATTTTTGAGCTTGCTTGCGAAGATTAGTATTTGTTAATCAGAAGGGATGCCTTACTTGTACTAGAGGTTTTACTCATCGGTTTCCATCTTAAAGTATTAGAAGTCAGTCTCGTTGTTGTTGATTAGGTAATGGGAGTGGTTGTTCATGTAGTCATTTAAAGCAAATATAACATGAATCACAGATCAAGGAATAAATCATGATGCATTTCTAAGTTATACCAATCCACAATCATGTCTTCATAATCAACTATAAGAAATTATATAAATCCTGATCTTATTATTTTTCAATTTTAAATCTATTATTCGATTTATAAAAATTAAAACCTACTCTCCTCCCATAAAAGTTAAACATCAAGATCCAACACTACTTTACAAATTTAAGATACAAAATATTCCAAATTTATATAATCAATTATTATTTATGTCAATAAAAGCTATTCTTTTAATCTATTACTTACTCTTCTAGAATCAAGCAATAATTTCTAATTTATGGGCAAAGTTAATTGTAGTAACTATTTAACTTAAATTTAAAATATTCTCACTTAATTAAATTAATCAAGAAATAATAAGTCTTCACTTTTGCCGAACCCTCAAAACTATAGGATGAATATATATATATAGATTATCGGTGGTCGTTAATTTTAAAAACTTGAATTAAAATGATATAATAGATTAGAATCAAAAGGCATTTGGTAGGTTGCAGAAACTAGAATATAGCAAATCAAGGAGAGAAGTCAAATAGAGATTATACAACCTAAGTCAAGGTTGGAGTCAAAGTCAACTCCATGTTTGTTTTAGAATTAGAGATCTTAATTATTCTAAGACGAGGTGGCTACCATCTTTCATTAAAACGAGATCAATTAAATTTAAGAGATTGGAGCGGCTGGCGATAAATTTCTAATGTGATCAGTGTTTGGGATTCTTAATTAATTTGGCGGACTCGTTGCTACTACTACTTCTCTCTCTCTCTCTCTCTCTCTCTCTCTCTCTCTCTCTCTCTCTCTCTCTTTCTCTTACAACTAGTCCGCCAAACTATTCTGAGTTTAGAAAAGTTTTGTATTTCGATTATTCTATATGCACAATTACTTTTAATTTTAATCTATAAGGCATCAGCTGTGTAATTGATTACTTGAGATTAATATTTAATTTATTAAAATAAAAATTAAAAATAAGATTACACGAGAAAGAAAGAGGAAAAGTATACATTAAACACTACCAAGTATTCAAAAAACATACTTTTTAATCAAATATTGTTTATCTTAATTTAATTATGATGATTACTTTTGAGTTTAGAGCTCATTTAAAACTATTTCTAACTCTATTGTAGGAGAACTAAGTAATGCAAGAGAATGAGGAGACTCAAGTGCTTCCAGGAGCTTATTCTTTCAGTAATAAATAATTAGAGCCAAAATGCAGTCATTCTTTGTGCTACTAATCACAAGAGCTTTGATTTGTAGTCGGCATTACTATTTTATAAAATAGTGCATTTATGGGTTTACTTTTATGAAAGAGAACCAAAAGAAATGACAATCAAAAAAATAGAACTATAAAAATAAAATATCTGATTTATAATAAGACTTGAGAGATGCATATCATCAACCAGAACCTAAAAGGCGATAAATTAGTATTTTGAATGTATTACGATTCTTAAATCACCTATTTGTATTTGTCTTATATTAAGAAAATGATATGAAGATTTTAGAGAAAAGCTTTAATAAATATAGTTAAAATTTATATGAAAATCGGAACTTAGTTAAAATAATTAATGAAGAATTGTAAATTGATGACTCAATATGGGGCTTGTTCTATAGACTATTTAAAGATAATTAAATGAAATGAATTGCGAATAGTAGAAATAAGATAAAAGATGAGAGTCTTATTAGTAACATTATCTAGAAGAATATTCTCTGTCTTCAATAGAAAAGTAGGGTGTGATGAATTTTAAAGATTATCAGAAAAAAGAATTTTGTAATTAAATAAGCCTCCCCATTTCTAATCAAGGTTCCTAATAGATTAATCCAATCAAGCTTTAATTATTTTCATAAGAATTCAAATTAAATTATTAAACAGCCAACTATATTACAGTTAAATTAAATTAGCCAATCGTTATCCTTTGTTCACTATCAGACTAATTAACCCCATAATGCAAATTTCAGATTGAATTTTTGAATGCATAATAATTAATAGAATATTCGATAAATAACTAATTCTTAAGGTCGTGAAGTCTAATAAAATCTATAAATTATTCATTAATTATGTCTTAGTTAATTTATTTTATTTTTGGGTGGTAATGAGTCTTGATCTATTTGAATTGACTGATTTGCAACAGTAACCCATTAGTCTCGTTAGTTAAAGAGTCTTCCATACACATCAATATACTTTTTACTAGGAATTAAAGTCTCAACCAAATCATAAAAAGAATCAGGATTTTAAGATGCTTCTCTAACTTTCTCGAATACGGCATTTCGAATAAATTAAAGTACTGTTCCTTAGATCTCCCTTCTTTGTTGCTTTTCTTGCTATGCACAATTTATAGTATACCAACGTATTGTATAATGATCCATCTTGATTCAGCTGAATCCAAGCAAGAATATGGCATTTTTGATATTCCGCCTTTTCAAGAAGCTAAAGAGCAACTTCTAGTTTTTTTCTAATTTACCCACACAAATAAATATCCTTGCTTTTGTCATCTTGCAAATTTAATATCCTTGAATATCTAGTTATCTCTAAGAGTTTTATGCTTGAAACGATATGCTGTCCCAGACCAGGGCCCGCCAATTACTATTGCACGAAATTAATCCTCTTCGTCATCCGAGATTTACTCCTCTACAATTTTATTCCACATCTCTTTGCTGTTTACAAGTCCCATATATTAACACTGCTTATTATTCCACCTCTTCAAGTCCCACTCTCTCAAATTGATCTATGATGGGACTTCTAAATTCTTATACTAACCCGGATTTACCCTCTCGAGGTAAACAGAGCTGCTTATTTGAATTATAATCAAGCGCTTTGAAACCAAGTTTTTGTTTTTCTATCTGATACTTAAGTTATTAAATATGTTCTTATTATAATTCATTTTATTTTATAAGCTTTATGAGCTATGTCTGAGAAGAGTTCAATTTTCTCTCAAGCTCTCTTATATAGTCATTTGAGTTATTAAGTTGATCAATATTGATCTTCAAATTATTTAAAAGCTCCTTTATCTAATTAACGTTTTATGTTATTATTTCTGCAATTTTTATATTTCTCCTTTCTTTTCTATTAAATTCCACTAGAGGTTTTTGGTATTAGATTTTTTTAAACTTATATTATCATTTATAATTTTGGTAGATTTATAACTCATCCTCATTAAGATTTTAGATTTAAGCTTGAATGCGATTCTCTCTATCTAAATTCTTAAATTGCATTTTGGAGCTTAGTGATAAAATAATGTCTTTGAATTGTAAAATTATCTATGAACTTATTGAATTCTCTGTAATACTGTATCAATTTTGAAAGTCGATTAATTTAGTTTGTGGACCTCCATACCTATTTTTAAGAGTGGGCTTCTCTCTCGTGAGGTTCAAAGCGAATCTCTTTTTCCTCCCTCAATCTTAATTGAGATTATATTAGCTATTCTTAATTTCAG
>JAJKFJ010006343.1:0-17793 GCA_027382625.1 Tetmemena sp. SeJ-2015
ATTTCAAATGAGAAGCTTATATGATCTGCGCAATTAGTAAGGGGTTTCAACTTAAGTTGATAGAGTTAAACTGTGTAATTGAATAAGCTTATTAAAATTTTGAAAATCAATCCTAAACTTATAATATACTTAAAATAAATATTTGATAAATAAATTTCAAATTAAAATCGAACCATTATGGATTTAGGAAGAAGATTATTAACACCCCAATTCTCTAAAATGAAAATGTAGATAACCAATTTCAAATAATGAGTCGTAGTATTTTATAGATATTCCTCTTGAATATCGCAACTGAAGTCAATCGCTCATTCTTTATCTACAAATAAAAGTTTTATTTCTAAAAAATTAGTTAAGAGGAGTAGTCTGCTAATTGTATTGATAAATTTAGAAGTAATTTTGCTATCGAAAATTATTTTGAAGCAAATTTATGTCTAATAAGTTCTCCCACCTAGTCACTAAGGAGGACTACTTGCTCGTTAGAATTATTTTACTTCTATCAATTTGAGATTAACTTAATTCATGATCTTCTAATGTTATTTTACTCATAAACTGTACTTAACATAAACAAACCATTTTACGAAAAGCAAGCCACCATTTCTAGTAACTTAAATGGAATATCTATTTCGGATCCTAGGAATCTTCCAAAAATTTATTTTAAAATTATAATTTAACAATTATTGAATTGCCGTCAACTGTATTCAAATGAAAATTGATCCTTATATCAAACAATTAAGTCAAGAAATTAATTAGTACAGTCTCACTATTGAACAAAAATTAAAAGATTTAAAATTATCACAACCTGTAATTGACTTCTCTTTCCAATATAAATTTTATATTTATTTTGAAATGCTTTTTAATCCAAAAAGTTTAGAGGAAATTAGAGACTTATCATTATAATTTTAGGAAATATTTTTAAAAATTAAAATAATGGAATTATCTTAATTTTTGGGGGGCTTTCCTCGACAGTAAAATTTAATAATGAATAAAGGTAAGAAAAAAGTATATTTATAGGGTAATTTTCACTGCTAAATCTGATTCTGCCAGTTATAGTAGCCTATTGAATATCCAAGGCTTTAAATTTTAATCCTAATTCAGTCAGTTAAAAAAGCTGTAACTAAATAAAATCTATGTTTTGAGAAATTTTTAAGAGACTGTAAAATAAATTTAAAGAGTAATTTTAAAATATTGAAACATTTTTATAAGGCATAACATGCATCGGCTATAAACTCAAAAAGTTTTAGCTAAAAAATTGCAGCATTAGTCCCCCCTTATTATGGAATAAAATTTCGTTATATTAAAATGTTTCAATATTTTAAAATTGCATTAGTCTCTTAATAATTGCTTAAAATATAGATTTTATTTAGGTACAACCGACATCTAACTGACTGAATTAGGATTAAAATTTGAAGCCTTGGATGTTCGAAAACACTACTATAATGGAAGAATCAGATTTAGGAGCGAAATTTACCCTATAAACTTCCTTTTATCTTACTTTTATTCACTATAAAATTTTACAGTCGAGAAAAGACCCCCATTTAATTTTAATAAAGTTAGCACAACTTATTTCTTAAGGAATAATAATTTTGAAATAGTTGCAACTTCATTTCTCAAAATCCATAGATAAACAAAATTTTCTCCAGCGTAATTAATTTTTCTATGAATAAATATTCTAACGATTCTTATAAATGTTAATAAAATTGGATCAATATAAGTCAATTTCAAATTATTTATCATTTTGCCTCAAGAATTAATATTTAAGTCTTAAATTATATAAAATTTAAATTTTTTCTCTAGATTTATTTGTTTTAAGTTGAAGTTTAAAGTAAAATATTTACCTATCATTTTTTATATTTTTTTCATGTTTATATTCCAATAAATAACTTAAGATTCATTTATAAGTGTGGGTTATATTCTTAAATTGAAAATTGAGACTTATAAGGGAGAAATTTTCAATATACAGAAGTAAGAGCCCAGAAAATTATATGTAAAGTAACTAGCGAGCATGTTCAACTTGAAACAGTTTAATATAATTATGTATATTTAATTTATTAATTCAGAAGCCAGATAATTTAACTCTAGAAAAAGCTAAATGCCTTTCATAAATTGTTGAGTACTATAAAATTTAAGATCTATTTTTTGGTAAAAAAATTCTTTTTAGCTGTGGAGAAATAATTATTTAAATAAAAATTAAATATAAACCTATGGTTTTATTTTTACAAAATTTTTATAAATACACACAAATTATCTTTGAGATTATTTCTTTGTTCTTTTCTTATTTTAATAAAGCAGCACAAAAATAGATTAAAATGTTATTTAAAAATCTCTAAATAAGAATTAATCTTTTAATTAAGATTTTCATATAAATTTAGCTAGGAAATTATACTTATGATATTTACTAGTTTTCTATTTAAAAATGAATGATTAGGAGATGAAAAAATAATTATAATTTTTGAGTATCGAGGAAATGTTAAACAATGCTTTTCCAAAGATTTGAAGTGCATTCAAGTCCAACAGTTTATTTAATTGATTTTTTTTACAAACAATAATTTAAACAGTAGCATAGAATAATGACTCAAAATAATTTGAGCTTGGGAGAAATATAATACTATAGAAAAATGTCTTAAAATAATTTGAGCTTGGGGGAAATTAAATAGTATAATTTAAATAATAATTATCGCTATTAGAATTTTTATTTTAAGTATATATTTTTTTTAAATACTGAATAATCTATTTCTTAAAATATTTAGGAGAATTTTTTTCTTAGGAATTGAGAAATATTTTTATACGTTGGGTCCCGATTAACCAAAAAACTATAGAGTTTTTGTTTGTATGAAGGATGAAAATAGTGACATTTTAAAGTCTCAACTGATAATGTTAGGACTTCCTGAATCAGCCATCGTCGGCCATATGCATTTGAATTCAAATTACCTCGATCTAAAAGAAAAAGCGCTCTAAAGAAAAGCATATGTATATTTATAATATAGAACAAATAGATTGCAACCCGATAAATACGATTTCTTCGTAATGATTTTGGGTTGGGCATAATTTATACCATTTTATAAAATATATATGGCCCTAACTGACTAGATATTATAATAGAAATAATTTTTTTGGGCTTTCCTCATTTTAATTTTTTTTAATATATGACGGCTATTCTCCAAATCTAAGCCAATTGACTTTGTAGAAATTGGGGATAGTAAATTTTGACTCTAAATTAATATAAATTTTATAAATGAATAAGACTTTTCCTCATTTTATAATAAGAGCTTTTATTTTTAAATTCTACTTTAATTATGGCAACTAAAAGATATTTTATATTTTAAATTTTGTAGTATCGAGGTGTTTTGTAGCTAAGTAATCATACAGATTAGAATGAAATTCAAGTTCAGCAGTATCTTTTAAATTTTTTTATATAATATATTTAGTAGCTAAGATAAATGAGCTTAAGCGAATAAGTCAAATTGGAAGTTCAAAAGTATAATTTAAAATTAGTTTTAACTTTTTTATATGAATAGGTTTCCTTTAATTATTGGTCTAAACTTTGAAACTGGTTGCTTTATATATTTAATTTAAATATATTCCATTCCAAAAAATAATTTTATAATATGTCATGAGAAGTTCTCAATTTGATTCTCTTAAACAATTTAAATCGTCTGATGCATGTTATTTTGAATATTCTTATATGCATATTAGATTCATATGCTTATTAAAAGTACCACTTTTATATTTATACCTTATCAAAGATTTATATTACTATTTTTTGTAATTGTTTAATTTCTTCTTATTTTCTATTCTTGTTCTTAAGCAAGTGGCTACTTAAAATTCAACTTTAAATAATAAAGTTTGAAGTTCTAGCTGAATATACTTCTTCTTAAGCTTTCTCTTTCCAAAAATTTAGCATATATTTTACAGAAATAAGTAGAGGTTAATTAAAAACTATTGTATTTGATTTAGAAGGAAATATAAGAGATCTTTGCATATGATGAAAATGTCCTTTTTGCTTAAAATTCTGGCTTTTATGATAAAAATACACTTTCGAATAATTAAAATGAAAGATTTATGATTAATAGAAGAGAGGTATAAATATATAATTTCCTTTAGTAAAAGATAAAGAAACCTAAAAATTAAACTATTCTAATAATTACTATTAAAAAAAAGATTACTAGAAAAAATATTTTATATTTTTTCTAGTTTATGATTAACCTAAAATATTGAATCATCAAGTAAGTCTAACTCACTTTAAATGACATTTAATTAAAGTGACTAAATTTATTAACGAAATATATATATGAGTAAAGGGCACTAAAATTCTTATACTTAGATTCTAGATATTCCCTTTAATCAATATTTAAATTTTTGAATAAATCATAAACTCTCAGAATAAATAAACCAAGATGAGCATAATTTTTATAATTACAGAAAGATAAAGCTGTTGCTAATTTAAAGGCTAACATCTATCAATTTTTATTTAAACATTCTCATAGTTTGCAAAATTTCTGCAATAATATAGATCATATTTTTATTTTTATAAAGTCTAGATAACTTATCATTTTAGAATTTAATTTAACTAGTTCAAAAATCAACCTTTATTACATCAATAAAAGCATAAATACTTTCTCTTATAATAACTTTATAAGTGAAATCTCGTAAAATATAAATCAATAGATAATTAAAAAAATATATTTTTTTTATATTGCTTTATAAATTGCCCTATTTATATTTTATTGAATTTCTATTCAGATTTGTGAAGTTTTTTTTTTTAAAAAGAAGGAGCGACCAAGTAGTTACTTTTAATTATAATTAATTATAGCTTAGAATTTATCTGATTAATTAACTCAATTACAAATTGTAATTAGGTAAATCATTTAGCTTTGATTCTTTATTCTTATAATATAAAGCATATGTTTATAGCTTCTACTTTTTCATTTTTTAAGATACTTGCAATAGATGTAGCTAATAATTGAAATAGCAACCATTTTAAATTTGATTCTGAATTATATTAGCCTTGAAATCTTAGCTGGCATAACTTTCGAAAAGTTCAATTTAATCTTTTGTATTTTAAAGTTAGAGAGGCCTATGACAATCGAGGGAAATCTTAGCTTAGCCAACCTGGCGCATTTAAATTTAATTGTATTGTTTCTCTTTTAAAAATTAGTAATTACATATTAGAAAAATTTTATTTTATGAATTATGCTTTATCTATAGTTATACCAAACTTTATAAAGTAATTTCGAATCATAAAATTAACATTTTAAGCATAAAAGAGAAGAGATGAGTTTGTATCAATATTTATATTTAGTTACCAATAACTCCAGGTATTCTCTGAAATAAGACCTAAAATCAAATATCTGGAATAAACTACTGAATTTTATACTATTTAAGTAGTAAATTAAAAGAACAATATTCAGATTATAAAAAAAAGATAGAGTATTAACTATTTTATATTATAAAAAGCTATAAATTTAGAGATAGTCAACATTTTTATCATGCTATATTGACTAGTAGATGAAATGAAAAAAAAATTATTTTAATTTTAGTATAAATTATTATAATTTTAATTTAAAGTATATTTTAACGTCAATACTTAAATCAATATCTTTCATTTCTTAATGTTAATTAACTACTGCTGATTAGTTCAATGGCCTTTCTTTTCAAATTTTGAAATATAAAACTCAACCCGAAGTCGAGCAAGTGATAAACATAGGCCAAAAAAGTATATCTATAAATACTTTTTTTCGAACTATAATATTTTTTAAAAAGAATAAATTATTATTTCTTTATTATGAAATTAATGTTATGCTCATAAATATATTCAATAATCTATTTTTTTTTATTATTAAAAAAACTTATTTGAAAGTTTATCTTCCTAGTAGTATTTCTCATACATTTACAAATATAAATCTTTGATTTAAGATTACCTTATAATATTCTTTAAAGCTAAAGTATTGTTGAATATTTTATAATAGGTTAATTTCTAGGTTCTTAACTTTAATACATTTTTTCTTCGATCTTAGTTTTGAAAATTTTGCGTTAAATTAATCTATAATTGTCACTCTTGTTATCTCGTACCTGTGTTTAGCTTTTAAATTTTACCTTATTTTATTTTTATACTTAAAAAGAACTTAAATTTTTTTATCTTTGAATCAAAAAGATCTCTTCAGGATTCTTAAACAAACCTTAATCCTCAATTAATTTTTTTGAAAGCTTTAATTGCCAAACATGTTTTTTTTTTATTTTAGTAAGATAAAAGAAAATATATCTTAAAGAGTAGAAATAAATTATTAAAATATAGGATAAATTAGAATTAATTACTTAAATTTTAGTTTACAAGAAGAATTCATTTATTAAAAAGAAATTAGGGAGTTAGCAAGCTAAATTTTAAATCTTTTCAATTGAATGAGTGTGTATAATTAATTTAATTGTGAAAATTTAATTTGAGTTAGAAACAGAGATAGCTCTAATGTAAGAATAAATAACAAAAACAAGTACAATTGGTCAAGCAGATTAATGTTAAAAAAATAATTAAAACAAATATATAACTAAATCTTTGAGAAATTTGTATTCTATATTTATTACATGACAGAATTTAATGCGTGATAGAAGGTATCAGAAACATTAATAAAGAGAGATCTGATTTTTAAAAATAGATTAGTATATATATTCCGTTTTAATATAAAGACATTTAATTTTTAATGGAGGAGAAGTTTGGCTTGCGAATTAGTGCAAACGCACTCAGTTTCGACAGTAGTTTTAATTTTATACTTCAGTATCAAGTTTAATCTTTTGGATTTGAAGTCTAGAGCTGTTTCCTTTTGAATGTGATAGTAGTAAAGTGTTCTTCTTGTAGATTATCTTTTTCAATTTATTGGATTATGCGAAAAGTGTTCAGTAGCTTGATGGAGTGAGTTTGAATGAAATGATTTCCAGCAAAGTTGAATCTCTATTGGTGGAGTAGGTTTGGTTACTTGTCCTGGAGCTTAGCCTTCATTTTCTCAATAGTATCAGAGCGCTTTCTTGTTTTAAGAGCTGCTAGTTGTAATTGTTGATGGTGTTATTCAAGTAGTTAGCTTCCACATTTAAATTAAGAAATTAGATAATTTTAAAACGTCATTTATTATGAATCAGCAGACAAGAACTCAATAAGCATGTATTTTTAAGAATCATGACCTTTAATCACACATTAAACTCTCTAGTATAATTATTTAAATATAATAAGATGAAAACATGAGCATCGATAACCAGGATACTGAGTCTCTCGAGTGCTTGAGTATCCCTAAGTTATAAAATAATGATAAAACAAGTGAACTTTACAAATTAGATTGCTCTTTTCTTTAAATCTTCAGTACTAAAAAATCCAATGAACCCAAGACGTAAACATCTAATTCAAACTCAAGCAAATAAACTAGCTGCTCTAATTGTTCTTAATAGAGTGATCCAATGTAAAGTGACTTTTCTAAGAATGCAACAGCAAATGCTGAGAATACTCTTAATTTAAATCCCTTACTTATATCAGGTTATGTCGACGGTGTTCAACAAGAGAAGAAATAATATCAATTGCATGAAGTTAGTTCTAGACGGAATTCTGAGCATTCTAATAGTAGCTATGAACTTGTAATTGAGCAATAAGACGATTCGATTAAGTCAGTTAATAGAGATTAATTGAAATTATCTGATGACAAAATCAACAGATAATAAGAGAAGAACTAAGCACCTTAAAATTTTGAAATGAGATAAAATATCCAACATTCAATCTTCAAATTTAAATCTTAATAAGATTTCTAAAGATAGGCTGATGAAATTATCCAAAGATAAATAGTTCTTTACCAAGATTAGAAAAAAGAGTAAACTTATATAGTTTAAACACTAAAACAGATGATAGAAGATTTGTAAGAATAATTAAAGTATTTAGTCTCAGATAATCAATTGAAGGCTTAAGAAATAAAAGATGGGAAATTGAAAAGGAAAAATATGAGTAAGGGATTTTAAGATCAAATAGCAAATCTTACAGCTGAATTAGACAAGATTGCTCTCATTAATTTAATGGGGGGGGAGAATGGTTATTAACTCTAATTTTTTTTTTTGTAAGGATGAAAAGAAAAATTTTTTTTTAAAAAAATCTTTTCAAGATCCTAAAGCTATATCAATGTTTAAAAGTTAAAAAAATTCCAATTGTTATTTTCTAGTTAAAATGATATAAATTAATTCTTTTTATCTTTTAGTTATTTTAAACAGCTAAGTTTTTTCGACTTTTCTTTTAAAAAAATTTAATTATAGAGATTATAAAGATTAATTAAATCATCTTAATCTTTCATTAAGCTTTAGATCCTCTTAATTTTAGAAAAAAAATTTTTTCTCATTATTAAATACATACCTTATAAGGTTTATTTTTTATTTTAATAAGAATCCAAATTAGAGTGATGCTATGGCATCGAATACCATCCTAAATTTTATCTTCATTGATATTTATATCTTTATAGAAGTTATTAAGATATTAGCAATTATTTCTTAAACTGTGATAATAAAATGAGCAATTTAAGAAATTAAGAAATAGGAATAAATAATAAATCATATAGGTTTCAACAAAAATATATTATATAGTACAAATAAAGACTTATATCATTAAGAATTCAACCATGATCTTAAATTTAAAAATAAATTCAAATCTCAGAGCCATACTAAATGTGGATCAAACAATAGTTTTTGCAAATAATTTTATTTTAATTAGGCTATTATGGGGGTTAAGTGTAAACAAGGAATGGTGGTCTGGGAACTATTAAAATAGAAATTAAGCCAGAGTGCATGGAGTGTGAGAGGAAAAAATCCATTTAAATAATAACGAATAAGATGTAAGTTGTGATGACTAATGTCTTGATCTAAAATTTTCATTATATTTTTATTTTTATGAGCCAATATGATTTATTATTAATTTATCCCCATCTCATTATTCTTATATAGTTTTAGGTTATATTTAACAATTTGCGAAATCTTTTCTCATATCTTAATATTAAAAGAGAGGAAGAGAAATTTTTATAACTGAGAGAGAAGAGTTTAGAAGTTTAGGAATTAAAAGATAGCATAGTCAATCTGACAGCCAAATAAACTCTGGATTATCAATTGCATACTTAGGAAATGAAAGAATTGAAAGACCAAATTTTATCTTTTGAAGCTAAATTGGAGATGAGAGCTCTAATTTATATAATTTAATATTATTTCAAGTATAAAATCTCTAACTATAAAGATATTTTTCTTTTAGACTTTAGATATCTTAAAAATATAAATTTAATATTTATGAAATTAAATTAATCTAATTTTTAAAATATAAATGATCACTAATAAACTAATAAGACAATAATTAAAGTAATGTTTGATTTTAATGGGAATTTTAGGCAGAATAAAGAGAACTTAAAAGAATGATAATCAGTGTCAGTTAAGATTCCATTTATAAAATTTCTATAGATACCTGAAAATTAATTGGAAAATAGATATTCATTAACAAGATTAATCTGTTAAAATATCTCTAATTTAAACTAATATTCCCCTTTTGATAGTGCATAAATTTCTAAAAAATTATATATCCTTCGAACTTTCTTATGAGAAATTCTCAGTGCAGAATCATTATAATCTAAAAAAATTTCATGCTACACAATATATCCAGAATCAGTTAAAATAATATCTTGCTGCTTGAGGTATGATATAGAGATGACGAAAGAAGAAGCCGATATTTGTATCGAAAAAAACTACAAGGGTGCTTGAGCTATTTCGAAAATATCGATGTTGGCATACCTTTGATTTGCTCTCCAGTGAGCTGCTACAACGCCATAATCCCAAGCCTCAATTAAGCACTCACTCACCAGCCAACGGAGTACCAAACCAAAAATCTTCCATAGAGGAAAGTCTAGTGCTGGTCGAATGCGTTCTCAATTTTAACTTTCTAATTTTATACTTTGCCTAAAAGCAATATGATAATTTTAAATTAATTTTAATCCATTCGATTTAAACCTTATAATTTTTTAAGATTCGTATTTTTAAGTATTTTTTCTAATTTTTTTCTCTCTCTCTCTATAAAGTGATTTATGAATCTATAATCAAAATAATCGGATAAAATTTGTTAAATATAATTTTATTTTATTTTAAGCTCAAGCTGATCGGCCTATTGGGAATCCAGATTATTAATATTATTATTAAATTTTAAGATTTCTAAAAACAACTTAATGAGAATTCAGAACAAGCACAAAATTAGGGATTTTACAATTTTATTTGTTAAAACTGCATTCAGGATGAGAATAAATCTGAAAGATGGACACTATACGAGTAAAAGTTGATCAAATACTTGACTCTATTAATTAAAGAACAGCTGAGGAAGTTTGAGAACTTTGAAAGTGAAGAAAATTATTTGTTTATTTACTTTAAGGAGAGAGCTCCATTCATAGAAATAATAATTAAATTTTAATTAATTTAAAAACTATAGAAAATGATTGAAGCGTTCTTGTTGAGTCTTTATAAGGATCAAAAGGCTTTGAAAAATATAGTTAAGAAAGCTGTTCACAATATATACACTGATGATACCAGACTAATTAAAATTTAAAATTAATTATTATTCTATACTTGAAGTCTCTATTCAAGTCTCATAGATTGAAATTTAAGCTTCAGGCAATCAAAATTAATAAAAAGATTTTAACCAAAATTAGGAGCTACCAGAAATTTCAAGAGTAGAAGACAATAAATAATAAATAGAATCAGCAAGTATCCAAGATAATTAATAGCAGCTTGAACACTCGATAATTGTGGAAGAGGTAAATGAATAAGAAGAATCTGTTAAGAATGAAGATGAAGATATGAAAATTCGGAGCAAATATTACACAGTAATAATTTTTAAATGATTAAAGTATTCTTACAAAAATAAGCAAATTATTAAATAATATTGTTGTTGAAGAATTGATTGTTTAAAAGATTTAACTTAATTTTAAGAATAAAATGAAACAAATCAGTATAATAAATGCCTTTTTCGATCAAGATTAAATATGAGGAATTTTATTTCATTGTATTTTTTGCGGGAGCTCTCTATTCAGCTTTTTAAGTGATTAAAGTTTAATATGAGTAGATAATGAAAAAATGAATGATACATTAATAATATTGCTACTGAGGAAGTACTAATAAGGGTAAACTTATATAAAATTCATAATTACTATAAAACAAGCAGCTTTTCATGGTGAATGAAATCGCATTTCCTTATTTTTTGTTATAAAAATCAGCAATTTTAATTTACTCTCAACTATGATAAGATAAATATGTTTATAGGAATAGCATAATTTTTCTTAATCATTTTTTATTTTAAGGTTGTGCTCATTTTATAATTATTTTATGAGATTTATATATAAACCCTAATGTAAGAAAAGCACTTTTCTGTAAAAAAAAATTTGCAATTATTTTATCTTAGAAAAAAGCTTTTAGAAATGGGAATAAAATAGCACCAAAATTGAAATCTTAACTTATAATTGAGGATTGATTGTAAAAAACTATAATCACTCAGACTTCATTTTGTTTCTATTCTGAATAATATATGTATAGAAGTTGCAATAAAACTAAATAATTAAGTAATGATATTAAGTTAGAGTCAAAGAATATTAAGATTAAGTTTACTCCAGTTATAGAATAATTAAGAATAGGGAAAGCAAATTTTCTTTGGTTTGTATAGATTCTTTTATTCTTATATAAATTCAAAAGCTTATTCTTCTTATCTTAATTTTTTTTATCTTACTTAATCGCACATATAAATTTATTATATAATTAAAATTTGATCTTTATTTTATTCTATTATAGGATGATGCTCTTATTGGAGAAAAACCGTAGTCTTTAACTGAAAATATAAATGAAAATGATTCTGATAATGAGTTTCTCGACAGCGTATCCGAATAAATTACATAGGCTATCCAAAGCTTTAAAAATGATGAAAGCATAAAAGTAAAAGAGGATAATGGAATAAGTTCTCAGAATATATAATATTTTTATTTATCAGAATGATGACACAAATTAAATTGAGCAAATCTAGCCAGACGACCATTTAAGGAATTAGAGAAATATTTTATTTTAATTTCATAAATAAATCTTACATTTTAAATAAAAGTAATTCTTCTAATATACAAAATAAAATAAATAAAATTTTTAAGGACTTAAGGTTAATAAGAACTAAATTAAGATGTTTAAAACTTACAGGTGTAAGAATAATAAAAGACACTTTCAAATAATAAAAGCAGAATAGAAACGGTGGGGGGGCCTTTCCTCGACACTGAAATTTTATAATGAATAAAGATAAGAAAAAAGTACGTTTATAGGGTAATTTTCGCTCCAAAATCACATTCTTCCAGTTATAGAGGCCTGTTCGAACATCTAAGGCTTCAAATTTTAATTTTATTTCAGCCAGTTAGAGGTCAAATTCACAGAAATAAAATTTATATTTTAAGCTATTTTTATGCTATTGTAAAATAAATTTAAAGTGCAAATTTGGAAAAGAGCAACGTTTTTTGAACACATATCATGATTTAGCTATAAGCGCAAAGAAGGTATAGATGAGAAATTGTAGAATTGTCCCTTTTAATAATGAATTAAATTTTGTTTGTATAAAATGTAGCTCTTTTCAAAATTGCGCTTTAAATTTATTTTTTACAATAGAGAAAAAATAGCTTAAAATGTAGATTTTATTTCTGTGATCTGACCTCTAACTGGCTGAAATTAGGGTTAAAATTTTAAGCCTTGGATGTTTGAAAACACCTCTATAATTGTAAGAATCAGATTTAGGAGGGAAAATTACCCTATAGACATATTTTTTCTAACCTTTATTCATTATAAAATTTTACTATCGAGGAAAGGCCCCCCCGAAACGGTTAATATAGATAAATAATACAAATTGATTTGATTTTTTTCTCCAAATTTAATTATCCTTCTTTAATTTTATTTAGAATTATCAAAACAATTTTTAAATCATATCTATTCTATTGAAACAAAAAATGCCAAAATATATAGTAATACTCAATCTTAATTAAAATCATACTTCGAGTTAAAAATGCTGAGTTTTGTTAATTAAAATAAAATATTAGATTTTAAAAGCTGTTTAGTTTTTAGGAATCCCTAGTTTGAAAATAGGATAGTCTCCAAGATATTATTAAATTTACTATAGAATATTATCTCCGAAAAGGTTTACTTTTTTAACATAGCAAAAATGACTTCTTATGAGTATTTAACTGCTTAAGTTAATATTATTTGAGAGTGAATTTATTGTGAAAAATTATTCATTGAGTTTTAAAGTATTTTTGAGTTACAAATATTTACTGTTTACCTCAGCGGTTTTTAGAGGAAATTAAATTTTACAAAGATTATATTTCAAGGTTTGAACTTTTAAATGTAAGATTTGATCTCTTAATTACTCATTAATTCTTTAAATCTCAAATAGGGAAACTTAGAGAATACAAAATAAAAGTTTTTTAAATATAGTTTATTTATGTTATTCCAGATTGCTAATTATTGTTTGTATATACTTTGTACTCAAAGACTCCTATGCCTTATTAACCGACTTAATGTGATTCTAATGCTTAATAAAAGTTTGAGCCCAACACTATTTTAATTTACTCTTCAATCTGCTTAGCCAGAATCATAAGATAATTAGAATAGCACATATTTAACTCAAAAAGAAGAAGAAGTAAAAGAAACTTAGAAAAAAATAACTCATAGTGAGGAGGCTGATGCTTTAAATATCCCCCCTGAATTGGAAAATACACAACATTCAGTATTATATTGTTGAATCATAAATGAAATATAATAATTCATTATATTTAATAATTTAGAGATTTGATGCAAAGAAAGATATATTATATTTATATTATCCTTAAATTTACAAAAAATAAAATATTATCACTAACTAATATAAATATCTAATATAAATTTATTGATATTATTTATAAAATTTTAAAAATAAACTGAAAACATTAATAAAAAATTGCCATGGGGATTGCATTTATTGTAGGGACAAAGTCGATCTATTAAATATAATTTAAATTGAATTTTTAAATTTTGATCAATCAAAATTTACAAAAGAAAGGACATATTGATTTTAATCAAACTGATTGAGTATGTTGAATTCTCTTTAAGATTTATTGATCTATATTTCTTTTGATATTTTTTAATTGCTCATATAAAACCATCTGTATGAGATTATATGATAAATTTTTCTCAAAATTTTTCAGGAATAATTTCATCATAAAATCTTCCAATGAAATGTATTTAATTTCCTGTGTTTTAGGCATATATATGTAAATGAGGTTGATATGATAAATTTAAACTAAGCTTTTTAAATTTTCAATACCTTATCTAAAAGAAAAGCAATCAGGAGCTATTAACTAGATCTTCACATTTTTATTTTTACAAAAATTATTTCTGACATTGTTACTTTTATTATATCTAAGAGATTTAAGTAATAAGTTTTAATCTACAAATTCATGATATGTTGGAATTGAAAATATATTTTATGATTCGATTAAATTTCTATTTTTAAAATTCCTTAGCATTTACACAAATTTAAATTCATGAATTAGTTTTATATAAGAGACCAAAGAATAAGACAACAAAAATATCTAAAAAGTTAAAAATAAGTCTTTGAAACGCAATTATTAGAATTAATATGTTCCCAATCACGAAATCGTATTTTACCTATAATTAAATAAAGGAAAAAATATAATAATTTATCAAATTAATATTCTATTTTAATATTCAAAAGATTATCAAAACATTAAATTTTTTTATTATGAATTCTTTCAATATCATTTTAATTTTTGAAAAAAAAATATTTAATTTATGCTTTGCATTTTAAATGCTTCACCAAGTGAAATTAACTCCTTTTTTCAAGTTATTTTTAAAATATTTTTCTGCCTTCTAGATTTTATACTTAAAATTCAATTAATTTATAAAGTAATCTTATGATAAAATAAATTTTAATCTAAATCATTAGAGTTAAAATTTTAATTTTTCTCGAAATAATTCAAACAATTTATATTTTTAAATGAGCTAAAAATATAAATCTAAAATAAATTGGGAAAATAAATAAACTTTAGTAAATCTTTCATTAGCAATAGTATTCTATGTCCTTAGATAACAAAATAAAGTTTCCCTGATTGGGTGAATAAAATAAGAAATATTTCCCCAGAATCTTTTTAGATTTTACTTTGAAAATTATTTTTATGAAAAAAGAAATCTATTTTGGTTCTTACATTTCTCATTTTAAATTTATATAAACTTTAAGGAAAATATTTATAAATATATTTTTTTCTCTGTAAGGATTTTCAATTGAATATGAAATATTGATCAAAAAAGGTTTTTACATTGACAGGAAAACTTATTGATCGATAAATAAGATATATCATTATGCCTCTCTCAAATATTTAATTATCATAAAATATTATTAAATATAAAATCTAGTTTAAATTAAGTAATTTAAATTTGAATAAACTTATTAAAAAATCATGATGAATCTCTGAATCCTACTTTATAATACATTTATAGTAAATAAATCAAAGATTTATATAATTTATTTATTAATTTAATCCTTATAATGATTAATTAAATTATAAATATAATAAGAATTGCTCTTATATTAGCATATAATAACTTTTTAAAAGACTCCAAGTGCTTTTAAATTATCGATGTTAAAATAAAGCATTCGCATCTTCTGATTCAAAATATTAGAAATTTCTCGATAAATTTATATTAAGTCAGGTAGCATTAATATTACAAGAGGGAAAAATTTACTCAACAATTTAAAATCATTATGGATATTTGTAAAGGAAAAATGAACGAATCAATTATTTACTTTTGTTAATGAATAATTGAAATTTATTGGAAAAAAAAACTAGAGCAAATGTGAAGGATTTCCCTTTATCATATATAAGATAGCATTGATCAGATCTATAAAGAGTGAGTGCTCGAAATCTACAACCCCTGTAGGTACTTAATCTTGATATCAAATGCTCTTTATAAGATAAATTAAACTTATTTAAATCGATATATCTCTTCTCCCATCAATATCCTCTCATTGAAGAAATATTGTGCTCTAAATTAAATATAGTAAGCTCCTTTTAATATACAAAAGGTATTTTTATTCGCTAATATAGTCATGAAAAACATTTTATCCACTCGTAGATGAGTGCAATAAGACATTACATTCAATATATAAATATTTGATAACTACAATTTCTCTGGTTATAAGCTTCTGAATTTTTATTTCCTGACAATTTCTAAGTAGAGCGAACTATTCACCTTTGAAACAAAAAATAAGTTTTCTATTTTTTTAATTTTTTTTATCAAAGATGTTAAATCAATTGCAGCCTCCAGGGCGACCGCAAATTATAAGTAAACTATTATCTATTTATATATTTTTATAGAAAAAGAAGATCTTCCACAAGAAATCAAAAGAAATGGATTCAACATGACCTTCGTAGATATCATTCATTATACTAACTATTTTATACTTTGAATAATTTATTTTTTATTATTTTTTGTATTCTTATAAATTATTGAAAATTTTTATTTATGATTGGGAGCGGACTATTTGGAACACGACTTAATATATTAATTTAATACTAATGTTTTATTTTATCTTCTTTATAAATTATCATGTTTTGAATTTCTAGGCATCAATTTTCTTTTTCTTTTTTTGCTTCTCTTTTTGTTTGAGATATACAGATTCTATTAGTTTTGCTTGTGATAATTCTTATAATATACAGCTTTCATTTGATTATTTAAAATTCATTTATAAAATAAAGCTTAAAAACACTAAGAATACACTAGATTTATTTTTTTTAAATACTTTTATTTTAAATGGAGCAGTTGCGGTATACAAGGACCAAAATAGCAAATTATACGCAGTAAAATTTGAATCAGTGAAAATACCTAATCGATTACTCACTCAACAGTCACTCGAGTTAAAGAATTTACATTTATTAATAAAGTTCAATTATATTTAAGAAACTCAGCAATCTCAATAAAATTGAGTAGTAGAACGGGAATTCTCATTCAAGACTGATCAAGATTCCAGAATACTACTATCATTTAATTTATAATAACAAAGAGAAAACAAATAAATAAATAGAAATATATAGTTCTTCAAATATATTTTATGTAAAATAATTATCTATGACTTTATTTATAAAAGAATTATGATAAATATTTTTAATAAATTGAAGAAATATTTAATTTTTGTTTGATCATGGTCTCCTTTGTGTTGGATCAGATATTGCTTACAATATTCTCATTATGGATTACTTTGATTAAAATAAATGAAAAAAATAAGAAAGCACATATTTACATTTTCTATATCCTTAATTTATTTTTATAAAGTAGATAAATATACTAGAGAATCCAATAGTTTATAGTAAGTGGAAAGAATAAAACAACAACCTCTTTATTTTCACACTAATTGATTGAAATTATTATTTAATTAAAGAATTCAAAATGGGCAAGAAGTGAACTAGCGGTCTCTCCAAAGATCTATTTCTAAGTAATTAAGATTTTATATATGTTCGTTTACAATTTCGAAAGTCTCATTTCCACTATTCAAAGAGGTTGGTTTCTTCAGTTATTGACTTTAAATTAAGAGAAGATAGCGAAAAGATGAGCAAGAGCTAATATTGTAAGAATCAGGGGTGAAGTCAAAATTAAATACAAAAGAGATTAGGAAAGGTCAAAAAGTCTCCTTAGAATCGCTGGATAGTTCTAGACCTCGCTAGCTGAAAATCCGACCCTCTAGCT
>JAJKFJ010006373.1:0-17753 GCA_027382625.1 Tetmemena sp. SeJ-2015
ATACTGCACCAATAAAAAATTGCACTTTCAGTTTGTTTTATTTTAGCTGATATATAGCTTAAAATATAGATTTTATTTAGGTGCAGCTGACCTCTAACTGACTGAATTAAGATTAAAATTTGAGGCCTTAGAAGTTCGAACAAGCCTCTATAACTGGAAAAATCAGAGTTAGGAGCGAAAATTATCCGATAAACGTATTTTTTATTACCTTTTTTCATTATAAATTTTACTGTCGAGGAAGCCCCCCCCCCATATAATTATTATTTTATGAATAATTAATAATTTATATTTAAGGTTTTAAGGGTATTTGTGTAATAGTAATTTGACTTAGGGAATATGAATTTTATTTATATTTTTTTGCCATCCAATCACATCAAGCAGATAGATTGTATTAGGAGGCCATGGAATGAGCACCTGCTATTTCAAAGAGTCACCCCACTGTTTGATAAATAAACCACATAATCTAATTCAAAAACTGGTGCTATTAGTCTCAATTTAAAAGAAGAAAAAAAAACATAAAGAAAATAGCAGCAAAAAGTAAGATAAATAAACTAGTAAATTTATCAATCACCTTTTTACTTTAACATATACCTTTTCAATTAAGAAAGCAGGTTATCTTCTATATTTATTTTTTAAAAATAAAAATATATCTTAATTAAATAATATGTGTAAGCATCTTTTAACAAGATTTAGATGAAAATTGATTTATTAAGGATTGTTTTTAGGCTTATTAAAAAGTCATATTTCATTCTTGCAGCTATTTTTAAGCATAAATTTCATGAATATAATAATAATTGATTTATTAATTTAAAGTCTGAGCTAAGAGGCAATGGTTATCACTTATTAAAAATAAATAAATTAAATCAGTCTTGATTTAATATAAACTCTAAAACTCATATCTTTTGTCTCATTATAAGTACCTGCCTATCTCAGGTTAGGCTTTATCTCTCTGCGCATCTCTACATCTCTTAGCCATTATTTATCCAATACGCATCCTATTCGATGACGCTAGTTATCTGTCAATTTGATAATTTATGCTAATTTGTGACGAATCTTTAAGAAACAAAATACTTTCCTACTATTAAACTCAATCATTTTATATCAACTAAAATTTATGTCTAATCAATAGAGACACTCCTCAGCAAGTCTTTCTTAAATCAAGGTTTAAATTAATTTTTAAATACTATTTTCCTGGGATAAAATAAGCTAGCCATTAGAATCTTGAATCAGTTTTTAATTTTTATTGCTGAATAATTTTAAAATAGATATTAATTATAATTTTCAAGTAATGAAGACATTTTAAGAAATAACCCAAGGTCTATGAAATGATAATCTTACTTAATGATTTAATTCATTTATTTAAAACATTAAAGTTGGGTTAATTCCAATTTAAATTTATTTACAATAAATGCTTGATGGATGCTTACCTATTGTGATTTGTTCTTGAATGATCTTCTGTATCAAAATAATTAATTTATCTGCAAGCTACTCATTTTTCTTGTTAGCTGGCTGTGCTTTCTTCTCCTCTTCAAGATTATTTTGTGGCTTTGCTTTTTTCTCTTCCTCTTTGGTTCTTTTAGGCTTGTCGGTTTTCTCCTTGATAGTTAGTTACAAAGTGACTTTTGCATTGAAGTTTTTGGGCAAATTTTTGAACTACTGCATGAAATTGCGAGAAAAGTGGTCCACAAATTCCTGTAGTTCATCTCTAGATGTTATATCGGCTTCTTACTCGGCAACAAATTAAATTTAAATCCATCTTTTTCCTCGCTCTTGTCATCATCTGACAATTCATCAGCACTCAATTCTGAAGGTTAACTGCTGAGAATAGGATGTCTGTTATTGGCTCTTTATCTTCTAGTGGCGAGAGAATCTTGGTTCTGATCCTGCGAAGATGGCTGATTTGCAGACGTTTATCTCATTTGATCAAGTAAATTTCGAACTCTCTATTGAATTAACCCATCTCCATCATTGGAACTTTCCTCGTCCGACACTACTCGCCTTGACCTTATTATACAAGTTTAATAAACTTCGAGCTATACTGTTTAGGGGTTAGAAATTGTTAGCCCCTTACTGAGTTTAGTTTTAATTTCTTGCGGGTGCTCTTTGCTGAGCAGGCTGATTATTTCTGCTTTACTCCTGGTTCTACTGATTGTTTCTTCTTGGTCTGAGCTGCCTTTGGTTCGGGTCATTTTGAGCTCTCGCATTTTATTGAGGTCTGCTAGCACTTCTGAGTCTCCTGGGCTCATCAGCATCAAATTCAGCAATCCTCTACCTTGCAGACTGCTTTCTCTCCTCGATTTGCAAAAGCCTTGAAATTATACCGTTACTCAGATCTTAAAATTTAGAGAGAATGCCTTTTACTAATTTTAAGATGGCCTGAGATATTTCTATGAAGTCCAGTGCTGTATCCCCTTACTTCACTTTGAATTACATCTAGCTCGCCTTCGCTAATATTAAGAGATAGACATAGCAATATGAAAGCCATTTATAATATCATCGTCGTCAATATCATCTTCAGCATCTTCGTCATCTTAGTCAGGAATAACTCCTTAGCAAAAATCACAGATCCAATCATCCTCTGGTATCCTTTCTCCAAAGCCACAGCAGTAGGTGTGAGCTATTTTATAATCGCAGAGATCACAAATCATTAACAATTCAGCATCTGCATCAGAGCCACAAACATAGCATTGATCTTCAGAGTTTTCATCTATCACCCACAGATCCTCTTCATTAATTCTTTGCTTTTTATCTTTGACTTTTAATTCTTCTTACTACTCTGTTTCTTTGTTGAAATAGGAGATAATATTGAACTTCTGCTTGCAAAGAGGACAAGAATTTTCTGACTAGGTAGCCCACTCTTTAATGCAACAAAATAAAAGAAGATATAATGCTTTAAATTTAACAAAAGCAGTACAGATGGTTGCAGTTAGAGAGGCTTGCTATATCATTTTGCTCCATCTCTGATTAGCAAATTGCACACAACTTTGATTATGGAAAACATTTAAAAATTATGATTGCTAATCTTAATTCAAATTTGAAAAAGATTATCTCGCTTTTTCAAACTTGTCCTCTAGCCTTTGAAGTCTCCTTCTCCTTAGAGAATTTTTAGAAGCGTTCTTGTTACAAAATAAAAAAAGTTATCTTTCTCCTTGCTTTCTTTCTAACTTGAAGGTTAGCTAAGATTCTAAGCTTGAGTTTGAGACTAAGAGTTTTACCTTCTGGGATCTCTTTACTCTTCATATTGATTCATCTTAGAGGCAACATCTTTAAATAAATATCTGCAAGGTCTATGTCAACTGTAGTCTGCATCTTTGACCTACTTTGCTGCTTTTCATTCTGCTGAACTTTTCTGACAAAACTCATATCTATCATTTCACTGTCATCTTCATAGTCTTGCTTGATCTAGGAAAGTGGACTAAGACTTCTTTTACCAATAATTTCCTCACTATCATCATTAACACGCCTCTTCTTTCTCTTGGAAATATGAGAAAGTAGCTACTCTGGCTCGCTATCCATCATGCAACTCAAGTCTTTAATTTCTGCTTTCTTTCGTTCATCAGGATTGTTAATTATTCTGGATTCTTCCTCAGAGAAATCGCTGTAGAGTCTTTACTTAGACTTCTTTGAATCCATAATTTGTTTTTCCTCTTCTTTGGATGATTCTTACACTCTAGGTGGAGGAGGCTTTGGTTGATTATTATTGGAGGGCTGTTTTTTGTTGGCAAGAGAAGAGTCAGAACTCATTTCAAAGTCCTTTAAAAGCTCAGAATCAGTTAGGGATGAGAGCTCCGAGGAAGAAATGGGGCTGATTTATTTTTTGATAATGAGGCTGTTATTTTAAGTTTGTTTAAGTGGTCTTATCATGGGACTGTCTTCTTCCATCATTTGATTACTATCTTACTATGACGAGGGGAACCTTTCAAGATTTTTGCTTTAGATGTTCTCACAATTTTAATACCAAAATTTAAAATTCTAGACAATAAACATAACATACATTTCATTTAAAGAATCGAGAGCAAATTTTATTCATAATTTTTCCAAAGATGTTATGAACATAAATTATATAAAAGATTGTTCTAGTGGATTAATCTGAGAAAAAAATGAGAGAAGTATTTTACTTATTTTTTTTTTACCAAAATCAAGATATCTAACTTTTAACCTATTTCGCGAGGAATATAAAGAGATAAATCTCATAAAATATGAATAAATTATAAAATCATCATGAGTTCATTTATCATTATAGGATTGACAAATCACCATAGGATTATTTAATATAAAAGATGTCCGAAGTAGTTTTAATTATAGAAGTTAATAATTTATAAAATAATGTTTAAATTTACACATCACAATTTTTAGTGTGAAGATTCCTTAAGTGAGCAAATGAATTCTTTTGTTCTAGAGTAGAATTGAAGGGATTGGTATTCTATTTAGAGTTTAAGGTAATGCTCGGTTAGCTTGTACCCAGTTATAAGTTATTGGGTAGCTGCTAGGCTCTCTATGCTTGAGAGTCATCTATATTAATTTATAATTATTATAGAATCCAAGTTGCTATTAAATTAGTTTCCAGGCTTAAGAGTTTGGAGGCTTGCAACATTTGATTGCTTAGGTTCATTTTGTTGTCCATTTTTAGAAAATCCCATCTTAAATAATTACTCTTTATCTTTACCCTCTTTAGGTTCATTCTAAAAATAAAATATTAATGATAAATCTACTATTTTAAAAGTAGTAATTTAAAAAATTTTAATTAAAATTTAACTATATTGAAATAATGAGAGAAAAGTTGCATGATCAATTTATTCATTCAAGAAAATTTCACGTATAAAGAAATTTTAAATGCATGCTTGCTAAATCATAAATCAGCAATTGAATATAAGTTTCAATAAGCCCCTAATTTATAAGACTTTTAGATCAGCAATGATTACCCAATAAATTTCTTAAAATACTAGCTTTGAAGCGATTAAGACTCATTATTATGCTTAGTAGAGCTTGAATTATTGGCAAATAAGTTTTTTATATTGAAAAATAAGGTGGAAAATTTGTTAAGGAGCTATGCCCCGCCATTCCTCGCACTTGAATTAGCATTGTTTGTAGATGTAAGAACTTGAGGTTTATCCATTCTTTCCCTCTTAGGTAGATTTTGTGGCTATTTCTGAACTTGAAGCATTTCGCTTTCCTCCGGCTCCGATAAGTCTTGGAGTAGGGAACTCTAAATGCTCTCAAATGAAGTGTTGTTTGCCTTTTCATCGAGGCGCTTTGCTCTAGACTGACGAATTGCGTTGCTCATTTTGTGGTTTCCAAATTTAAATTTAACACAAATTACTTAATCTTCAGGAAATTAAATTACAAATTGATACAACTGATTTCAATCTAGTTACCTAAATTGAAGATATTATATCAAGCATTCATACACATTGCCTAAACTAAATTCAAAATGTGATAAATAACCTTTTATAGAGCATAATAGCAAGTGTAGAACAATTCTTAAAGAAGCTTGAGAGGGGGAGAGAGGAGGCAAGAGCGAAGACCATATCTGGGATTCGATAATATCTCTGAGGATAGTGAAGAATTATATTTCCTTTTTAAGCGTTTATTTTTGTGAAGAGGAGGATTTCAACGATCTTCACATAACCAGAGCAATTCAAGCCCAGACTAGGGCTAACAACACCAACCAAAGATAAGTAGATTCCAGATGCAACGCCCAAACGACTTCTACTAATCCTAATATAGCATGTTAGATTTTACTTTTAATCAGAGATCTCTATCTTAGGCTCCTAGTGCTATCAGGAATCCCTTGCAAAATTAAGTAGCCTCGAGAGGAGACGCTAACTTAAGAGCTCATGAAAGATAAAACCATCCTAATTCCTCTTCTTAGACCTAATTCAGAGTTCCAGTTGAATCATAATAAAACTCATCTGGTTTTTCTAATCTATTTTCTAGAGGTAGAGGCAGAAGAAGATGATGAAAATTAAGATTACTGAAGTTGATTTATTTATTATCATTTATTAATTTATAAAATGCTGCCATTTAAAGATTAAGTCATAATATTGTGTCCTATATTTACCTTGTTTCTCTTATTTTTATTAAAGAGAATTATCATAAATATTTTTGAGAATTTAATTAAAATGTATAATTGGTCTAAATAATGATAAAAAAATATGGTTTTCTAGAGAGTTAAATTTTCTATTTATATCCATATATTTCGGATAGTATTTTGCTCATCTAAAATTAATATGAGTTGCAACTTAAATCTTCTTCTCCTTTGGCCCAAGAATTTATGTATAGAATATTCTTGAACTTTTTTTCCATCCCAATTTTGAGTGGTTTATAGCTCCGAACAGATATATCATACATATAAATTGCTAGGGTTTATATTATCTTTAGAAAGATTTATAACTTATTAATTTCCATTATCCAGTAAATACTCAGTTATAATATGGCTTAAAAATATGAAATTAACTTATAGGTATTTAGTAAGGTTATATAAAGATAATTTGTCGAAGGAGTTATCGGATTACTATTTAGAATAAATCCGTTTTCTTATTTACATATAATAGGTCATATAAAAGGTCCGCAGAATTTATCATCAAGCAAAAACTCTACCAATTTACTTAATATCATTTTTGCTTAAGACGCTCTGTTTAATATATCTGCCCAAATCATAATCATTTTATTTCCATTTTATTTAAATGAAATCATATTACTTGAGGGGGCCACTTTTTTAAGATATAATATTTGGATCTCTTATAGAGTTTTCAAAATTAATAAATATTTGATTTCGGTTGAGGGAATATATTAGTCTGATGAAATTAAAATATTTAGATGTATTAGAATTAGTTCTTCTTAGGCTTTAAAAATTTAAACACATAACTTCCCTAGAAATTGTCCACTTCAAATTTCTGAATCTCAAACTAATAAATATATTTACTAATTCTTACTGTTATGCTCCTCTATCTCTTCTTTTATTAAATTACTAATTTACATTAAATAAATTTATATTTTAATAAGTCTAATTTATAATAATAGAAGATTTATAATTACTTTCATTTTATGGAGTCTCAGCGAATGAGACCTAAAACAAAATATTGAATCAAATAACATTAATACCAAGTTATTTTAATTTCTAACATAATTCTGGAACACAACGAACATTTAAAACAAAGCTTTTATCTTGGATTTAATTTTATTCAAAACCTTCCCATTTAATTTTTCATACTTCAAAATAAGAATGAAAAACAATTCTAATTAATATTATCCAAACGATTTTTTTTAAATTAATTTTTTATTATTCCTTATAAATTATGATCTCTTTGCCTTTATGAGGGTGAGCAGCGCCACTTAGCTGATTGGTGTTTGATTTATTCTTGAGTGAAGTTACAATTAAGTGGGATGTTTGAGGCTTGAAAAGGCTAAGTTTGCGAGGATTTATAACACTTAACTTGCTAGAATCGTATTTATTTAGTTCTTGCCTTTTCTAAATCTGGAATGATTCTCTATAATGATTGTTATAATTGACCTACATTTAAAAAAATATATATCTTCATTATTATTAATACACATAAAAGTATTCATTTAACTAAATTATATTTAGAGACACCTTGATTTACTTTGTGGTTATAGTTTGCCAGAATCATTTTTATCTCGATTAATTTAATGAGAGCTCTTTAGAATCTCTTTTTAGAAAAACTATCATAATTTTTAAGAGTGTAAATAAAACTCTTGGAGCAAGCTCTAATCTGCATTCTATAAATAAAATTTAAAGTTAAGATCTTCCTGGTGTTTTTAGTGATTAGTGACATCTCTTCATCTCTAGAGTTTCTGATTTAAGAGTGCCTGATAAAAAATAAAATTAATCTTTAACTTTATTTGAGATAATGTGTATCTATTATTTTTGACAGCCCTGGATTTGGTGGCTTCGTTGAACTTAATTAATTTACACAAAATATTTAAGCTTATGATGAGTTATTAGTAGATCTGATTAATGTTGATTTATTTTCTCTATTTTTGAGGTCTCCATTTTCATGGCAGTTTAGACCTGGAGAACCACTTTAAGCGATATTTCTTATACCTCTTTAAAGTGGTTCCCTCTCTTATGAAATGTGTAAAGCTAGACGGCACTCCTCAGCAAAGTTGTGTCCTTATAATACTGTTGAGATATTTTCATTCTAATTTTAGAAGGGAGGCAAATACTGACTCTTAAATAAGCTTAACGCATTCTAATTCAAATAATATCATAAATTAAGGGGGCTAGAAAAGGAGGGCTGATCTTTTTGTGAAAAATGGCTGCTTTAATTCTATTTCTTAAATAAAGTATAAATTCAACTAGTTATACTCTCTGTTGATAAGTGAAGATGAATTATTCTTTAAAAGAAGCATGGACTAATTAGCGCATTTAAGGTTGCTTGAAAACTGCTTCACACAAAATAAGTTTAAATCAACTTCAGCCTTTGTAAATTATATTTCTCCACGTGTAAACCTTTTCAGGGAGGGCTGATTTGAATTAGTTTTTTTCATAAAAAAATTTCAAGGAGAGATATTATGCCTAAAAACGATTATATGGCCGCAAAAAAATATGTTTACATTTCAAAATTCTAATTGTGGGAGCTAGATAGACCAAGGTTTCTAGATAATAGGCGAAAAATCTCGAAAATAGGTATTAATTCTTAAATAAATTGTATAAGCGTTATTTAAATTATTTTGGCACTTTTAATAATATAACTAACTTTACTACTAATCATCACCATACAAGAAATCATTTAAATTTAAGTATAGTGAAACTTATAAGAATTGATCTTGAAACTGTTATCCTATTAGCTTTCCTTAAGATACTTTGAAAATTTTAAGTATCCATATTAATTTAGGGGTATACCTTAGTGGAGAACTTCTTTCAAGCATTCATAACAAAATGAACCTAGTACCTCCCTTTTTTAAGTAATGTAGCTTAAATAAAAATGGAAATTGTTTTTAGGTTTGGAGAGGGACTTAGTTAAATATCTTGCGTGGATAGTCCTTCATTTGACTAATTACTCTTTTATTTGGGGAGTTATGCTATTTATTTTTTGAAATCAAGTTGCGTTTAATATTTTATTTCAGACTCTAATCTCGGCTCAGAATAAAAGCAGCACATTAATAAGACAGATTATAATCTTTATTAGAATTCTTTAATTAAAACTAACTCTTATATCTTTCAAATTCTTAAATTTTGAAAAGCAATACAATAAGAATTTAACAATAACAATATCTCTATTTTTAAAATGGCTTTATTATAAATATTTCTATAAAATTATTATTTATAAACAACTCTTTATTTTCCTTTATTTAATTTTCAATAGAATGCAAATTATCACAAAAACCTATTGATAAAAAGATTAAGATAACTTCATACTTCAAATGATTCAAATTAATTCTCTTACAAAAATAGAAATGCTGGAATTAATTTTTTTAATTTTTGAATAAATTTAAATTAAATTTTAAAAGCGATTCTTGGCTCTCTGAATTTTTAATAGTTGTTTATTCTTTTTTATTGATAATTTGTTTTGCACGTTGTATTTCTAAAGCCAAGGATGACTTAAGCACTCTTTGCAATTAGGTCTCCTTTTAGGGTTTGACGACAGCATTTTAATCATGATAAAAATTATATGTTTTCTTGATTTCTTTTTCATCTATAAATTGATACTATTGCCATAATATTTTTTTCTAGTTTTTAAAGTAAAGCAAAATTTTATGATATAATTAATAAATCTAATTCAAAAACCAGCACTTATCGTACTGATTAGAGAAACCAATTATTATCCAGTGTATCTTCAAGTGTTAATATATTTTATTGACGCAATTTTTATGTGATTATTTTCCATTTTTCCGTTCAGAACTGATTTAAAACTTTTCAGTTTCCTACATTAATGCCTGGACGAAGGGGGACTAATCTAAAGTCTGTTATGATAAAAATTAGTACTTAAAGAGCTCCTTGGAAGCCAAGTATAGATAAAACAATTTTAAAAAAGGTAGTTTGACTTAACTATTAGCAATTAAAGGGAATGTTCCCCAGCATTCTCAAAGCCTTAAATTAGAGTCAAGCTCTCTAAAAATAGTGTAAAAGATAAAAAAAATACTAGCTAATCACAGTAAAACCTCAGTTTCTCGCAAGTAATGCTAAAGCTGACATCAATATACTGTTCATTCAGAAGAATTTGAAAAATTAGGATCGCTTTTTAAATTGCCAGATAAATTTAGTTTAGTTTGCTTCCATTTCATAATTAAAAAAATTTACTCATCATAGGATATAAAAGTTTTTGATTTTATTGAATGAGTAGATCAATACATTCTGAGGAGGCCTAATTTTATAACATAAAGGGTAGGTGTCTCAAATTACAAATTTTATTCATTTCAAGAGTCCAAACTACGTTTTCTGCATCCAAAGCGAAAAGAAATTTCCCAGTTATTAAATTAAATAGCACAGATCATAATCAGCAAATAATAAAAAACAGATCCCAAACTGAAGACATCAGCTTTGGTATCGTAGCCTTCTCCTCTTAAAACCTCTGGAGCTATATAAGAGGGAGTGCCGCATTTTTCAAATCTTTTAAAGTCATGTTATAACTTAATCGCTAGTCCAAAGTCTGCGAGCATCACTTATGGATTTTAATTATTTGGCCTTGAGCTATCTAATTTCTGCTCTCTGCTTTATTTTTCCTCTCCTTAAAGTTAATTTATTTAACCAAGCCTCAAAACCTCAGTTATTGATTTTAAATTAAAAATGGTATTATAAGATTAATAATTCATAAAAGTATCAATAAATGAATAAAAACGTTTAGAGAATAAAAAAATGAGAAAAACAAAAAGAGATATCATTCAGGAATTATTAAGATAGAAGATAAAAAAATTCTTAAAAAATAAAAACCTCAATTATATGATCTATTCTATAATCCAATTTTATTAATTTTTTTTATTAAAAAATCAGATTTTATAAGTATTGATGGATAATCTTTTTATTTATCAGATGAGAGAAGGATATTTTCTGGTTTAATGTCGCGATGTGCAATATTGAGTGAATGCAAGTAGTCAATAGTTATTAGCAGCTGTGAAAAAATCTATTTTATATCATCAATACAAAAATTTAAACATCTTCACAAAGTTCTTTTCTCTTCTTATAGTATAGGATCAAAGTCAATTGCGGAAGTGGAGTAAATGAAATACAAGTCTGACTTATTATATATTATATCTTCTCAAATGGTGGATTCCAAGTCCTCAGTCGACCAATTGGCAAAGTTCATTAAGTCCAAGGAAGACCAGTACGAAGCTACTCTGATGAATCAGTATTTTCTGCCATCGTTTAAATCCAAAATGGTGACCGAAGAGTACAAGTTGAGCGTGATCAATGGAAGTGCCTGGTGCCCTAGATTCAGAGAAATCAAATTGCTGCCATGTCCTTCCCCTCCGACAGTAGATGTACTTGTGAAGAAACTTCTAGCAGTGGCGGATAGAATGGGCAAGAACCTCATGATCGATAAATCGCATCTTCCAGACAAGAGATGGATTTTAGCCATCCTGTCTACCTTCTCTCCGAAGGAAGATATCTTCATGAAAGATTACGTAGCGCCTCGCAAGTCCGCTTAAGCCAACTTATATCGAACCGTAGAGATAAAACCTGCCTTCCTCTCGAAAATCAGGAAAGACACTGAGACTGAGATTTGCAAATAAGGGTAAAGCAACCCAGAAGATGATGCGACTAAAGGATATCAGGAACCGAATTGAGAAGCAGATCGAGCGAGAGAAGGTGGCTATGGAAAAAAGAGCACTTAGCAAGATTAGGAATCCAAAGAATTTGCAGCAGGATCCACAACACCAGAATGCGTAGGATAAGAAGCAGAGAACCCCGAGCAAGAGCAGCAAGCAGCAATGATTTCAAACCTGAATGACCTCTCAACGACGAGAGGAGTGTGCGGAAGTGTGAGCGTGAGATAGCCTTTACTTATTAATTAATACTTTAAATTGCATCATTCAATATGTGCTCGGGAGGGGATGGCTGGTTGGTCTGTACCAGCTGATAGACGGTGAGACTGCGCCAGTCTTGCTTCAACAACGCCCAGAGGCGCTCGATTGGATTGAGGAAGCAGCTATAAGAAGGCAAGTATTCTAGCTGGCAGCCGGCCGGAATGGCTTCTCGAACCTTAGAGCTCTTGTGGATGGAGAGGGTTTCCCTAATGATAATAGAGCCAGGCTTGAGCCGGGGTCCTAGCACCCAGAGGAACGCCAGGAAGTGAAGAAGGTTGTTACTGCCGGCAATGATTTTACTGTGTAGCAGGACCCCGGCCTCGCTGATTGCTCCGATCACTGTGAGAGACTTCCCCCGAGTGCTGGGAATCTGAACACTCATGTGCTCTTTGAGCCAGCTACGCTTCGGTGACTGCCATTCGTTGAATGTTGTCTCGTCTATGTACACCACGTGTCGGCCCTCCAGGATCCAGCGTGCCAGGCGCTTCGAGAAATCTTGTTGCATGCGCTGCGCTTCCTGCTCCTTGTCCTCTTTGCGGCGATACGAATAGCCTGCCGCTCTGTACCTAACTCCATTGCGGAGATAGATCTTTCTCAACCCGAACGTTGATAGAAGCGGAATGTCGTATTTTTTATGAAGAAAATGACAGCGCTGCACTAGGCTCAGGTGTACTGTTTCGTGGAGTGCCTTGATGGAGGTGATTCGACGCTCGATGTAGGGAGAGAGTAACCGCTTCTTGTCTCGTCTGGATTTGTTCACCACCACAATGAAGCCATTCCTGCGCCAACGCTAGACTATCATGTTGACGGCTCCAACTCTCAAGCCAAGTATGCTTGCAACTTGAGGATAGGTCAACCGCGGATTTGCTTCTGAATGCAAAGATCCAAATCGGAGATAGATGGCGGAGAGTTGCTGTTCATAGGTGATTACTTATCGTACTCTCAGCCGCAGTGACCAAAATTTGCGAATAAACTTCGTCTTGGGCTGAGGAAGCCGACTCTCCAGTAGTGGAATCAAGTTCATGTCGGGAATGTGATGGCGGTGTGTAGGGGTGGCGAGAGAGGAGGAGTGAGTAGGGTCGAACTCCTCGAACTTTCGCTTCTTGGAATGCCTGGTCGACTGGGACTCCATTTGAGAGCCGCCGATTAAAGATAAGAATAAATTATAAAATTATTTACCCCTAATACACGTCGATCCTATACTATAAGAATTTATAAAAAGAATTTCATGGCAAGAATATTTCTCTAATTCTAATAAGACTAATTGCTTTTAGCTAATTAAATTTGCAATATTATAAAAATAGTTGGGAGAATTAACGAAACAATTTTCATTTAAGATGATGACTTGATTCTGAGTAAAAGATTTAAAATAAACCATTTTAACCGGCGCATAAGTGAGATAAGCAACCGATTATATTCAATAAAGTAATTTTACCATAATTGTATATTGATTAACTCCTAGATTGAAGTAAAAATACTCAAAGACTATTGCCAATAAAATTGCAGCTTATAAATGTGTTATAATTTGATAGCCTTTTCATTTGCAATCAACCTTCTTCTACTTTTCCATTTATATATAGGTTAAAATTTATTAAGACAATGCAAAAAAATAAGAAATGAACCTGATTTCTATTTTTAAATATATTTTAACATAAAATAAAGTTGATGAAAGAATTTATTAACAAAGCCTCTGCTCTCATTTTTCCTATATTTTAAGGTTTCAGACAGCCAATAGCTTCATGATATACTTGCTTTGTTATTAAAGAATTGCAAAGATAAATTCAAATCTAGAGTAGAGTGCTTAAAATTAAAGGTTTTCGATCAATCAATCAATCAGCTGGAAGGATTCAATAAATGGTTTCTCATAAATTTAGAAATAATGTATTTTAATTTATCTATAAGCATTTAAGAATGGTATTAAAAGCCCAATGCTGATATTAAGTTTCCTATTTAATTTTGTTAATTAAAATATTAAATTATAGGTAAGAAGATGGATACTTTAAAACTGATTATTTATAAAATGCCTTTGGATATTTAAATAATTTTAAAGAAGTTATTTTATTAAATTTTATCCATATTCTTTCATTTATAGATAATCTTCATTATTTATTGAGTTATTTTATAATAAAATTTGATTATAAAAAAGTGTCTGGCTACTCTTTAGCTTTTCAATTTTTATAAAATTCTGTATAATGAAATCAATAATTTTCTATTTTAAATTTACTTCTAAATAAAATCTTAGATTAATTTACTAGTCATAAAAATTCTTGATACCATTATTATAATTTACTAAAACTTTATCCATATTATTTTTAAATAGAAAAGAAAACCCAAGATAATTAAAGTCCCGCCATCTCTTTTTTCAAAGATTTTAATTAAATAAAAAATCTTATTTAAATTTTTATTTAATTTAAGATAAATTTATTTTAAAATGCCCTTTAACTTTAGTATTTATAGTCTAAGTTAAAAAAGTTGATTCAAACACTTTTGATAAGATTCATTTGTAATAATATCCTATTATTATTACTATTATTTTTTCATTATGTACATTATGCAATCCAAGCTAATTTTATCCCATCATCTAAAATGATTGTTTTAAATAAAAATAATGTATCAATTTGATTAAAAAACGATGAAACTATTCTAAAATAATTCATTTTTTAGATTG
Source organism: Tetmemena sp. SeJ-2015 (assembly GCA_027382625.1). Classification (NCBI taxonomy): domain Eukaryota; phylum Ciliophora; class Spirotrichea; order Sporadotrichida; family Oxytrichidae; genus Tetmemena; species Tetmemena sp. SeJ-2015. Next base: position 14,657 of record JAJKFJ010006373.1, read on the forward strand.
AAAACTAATGTTTATACTTAAATTATAAACATTGTTTTGATTGTGAAAGATATAATTTAATAATATTTTTTATTTTTGATGCTACCAATATAATAATTCTTAAAGATACGCTTTCAATAATCATATTAGTAGTAGTCATCTTCGTATCCTTCAAAGAAAGGAAAGGCAGGAGAAAAGCCCTCAACGTTGGGATATATTTCTTCATAAACTTAATGCTAATTTAAAAATGTATAGTTTATAATGATCCCTTCCGATTGTCAAAATATCTTTTTTTATTATTAAAGAATTAATTTCTAACTTAAAATAGATTGATTATCTATCATTAATAGAGGGATCAAATTAATTAGAAAATTTTTTTCATAGAGTATAATTTTTTTAAAGTTTACTCTTCAAAAGAGGGAGTTTGAACTGAAGGACCATAAGGGCATTTGCCCTGTGCAAGTTCCCTAGCTGCAGATCCTGCATTTTTTGCGATTCCTTCGACGTCAACGTCCCCAGTAACACCTCCTATTACTGCCTTTCCAGCAGCTTTTACAATGTCGTTAACAATGTTAAGTACTTTCCCAGCGCAAAATAAATGGATTATTGAAAGGTAGTAAAATAGTTTTATACTACTATATTCTATGAGTATAATGATTTGAATAATTTTTAAAATAGCAACTACTTCCATTTTTAACGCACATGGCTCCGCAGTTATAATAACCTTGAGGGCAGTGTTACCAGCAGACAGGTCCAACTCCATAGAAACCTTGCTTGCAGTGAGGATAGCAAAGTGCTCCATTCTCTTCGAGACCGCTGCTACAAATTAAAGGCTTACCTGCTCCTCTCCCATAAGTTTTTTTTTAGCATGATACTCCGATATCAGTCATTCCATTGATACAATTAGGGGAGCAGATGCAACAGGCTGCGTTGTGAAAGCCCTCTCTGCAGTTAGGATAATAGAGAGCTCCCCATTTTTAGCAACCCTCTGGGTGGTTGCTCTCGCACTTATGCTTGCGCCATAAAGCGTATCCCACACCCCTTCCATAAGACTTAGGCTTGAGGCAGTCGACACCGGTATCTGTGAATCCATCGGGACATCTCTACCAACAAACTGGACCTACTCCATGGTAGCCGTCATTGCAGTGTGGATAGCAAAGTGCTCCGTTTCTCTCCTCACCATCTCTGCATGTCGTAATGACATGACCTGCCCCTCTTCCGTAGGCGTGCTTCCAACATCCAGCCTCGGCGGATTCCAAAAGTCCTAATGTAGTGAGAGCAATTGTAGCTAAGATTTGACTTTTCATCTTCTTCGTAAGTTATTAGTTAATAGGAAATATCCTTAATATAGTGAAATTTATTATATAATTTTAAATTATTTCATAAGGTGGTGATTATCATCATTATTTATTGTCAGTTTTTTTAGATAAAATAATGAAATTTAATGAAATATACTATTAGAAGGAGGAGTTTATAATTAAGTATTATCTTTTTGTCTCAGTAGAAGTCAATATTCTAATGGTGAGTTCTCTGATGATCTTCTATGTAGTGGTAGTCTTGAACTTCTGGGTAGTAGTGGCTGTGACTGCTTTGTTGAGTAGTGTAATCGTCATGATGAGAGTGACCACTTTGCTGAGACTGATAGCTAGGATAAGATCCATGGAAATGCGAGTCGTGATGGCTTGAGTGTCCATTATCATAGTAGGAGCTGTATACTTGGCTGGGATATGGTTCAGAATAGACGTCGTAGTAGAAAGTGCTCGCTACATTTCCCTCGCATAGTTGGTTTGCAAGATTCAGAGCGGCTGTGCCAATTTATTTAGCAACTGTTAGAGTGTTGACTCCATTGGCTGAAGCTAGGAAAACTGCGTCTCCTACTTGCTTAATTAAGTTAAAGCAATTAAAAATAGTGTAAATAAGCTGTTCTACATCTCCAACATTTATAAATATCCTTCTTACGGTCAATATAAATTAACAATATTCATGACGTCGCTGGAGCATTATCCTTGATCAGCGCATAAAGCCCCGCAGTCTTAGTAACCTTTAGGGCAACTCTGCCAGCAGACGGGTCCAAATCCTTTGTATCCTGGCTTACATTCTTTAATATTCTATAAGCTTTAAACATAATACTTAACCAGTTAAATGAATTGAGGGTAGTCGGGAGCTCTGCGTTATTAGAGGACTCGAACATTCTAGAGAACAGAACCAGCTCCTCTACCGTAAGATTTTTTCTAGCAAGAAACCCCATTATCAGACATTCCTGCAGGACAATCAGGAGAGCAGATACAGCAGCCAACGTTGTGGAATCCATCTCTGCAAGTGGGATACCAGAGAGCTCCGTTCTTCTCGCAAGATCTGCCGTTGTCATCCTCACACTTCCCTCTTTACCAGAGAACGTAACCCGCACCTCTACCATAAGCAGAGGGCTTGAGGCATTCGGCTCCTGTATCCTAATAACCATCAGGGCATCTCTGCCAGCAGACAGGTCCCACTCCAATATAGCCTGGGCTACACTAAGGATAGCAAAGAGCTCCACTCTACTCCTCCCCATTTGCACAGCCAGTGGTGGGCATTCCAACGCCTCGCCCGTAGGATTACTTCCAGCAGCTTGCTTGGGCAGTGTCTGCGTAAAATAGAATAGTGAGAGTTACTAATGAAAGGGCAGTTATTTTCTTTTAGAATTCCATAACTTAGGATCTCTGAGTTACAATAAAAAATTTAATGAACACTTTATAAGACAAATATTAAAATACTATATGTATTAATTTGTTTGAGTTTGGGCAAATAAGGTTACTTAATTTAATAAACTATTAAAATACAAGAGGTAGTAAGAGTTTATAAGCGTCTCCCAGCAAGATATTTTTATCTTTTAATGCTGGGCTATAATAATATCCTAATATTATTATTCTCGAAATCTTTTAATCTTCTCAATCTCATTTTGAGTGAGAAGGAATAACTGAATTTATGATTGGTGATAGTTCAAAGAAATTACCGAAGCAAGGAAGACCTCTACAGGTACCTCACTTAGCAAGGTAAGAAGCTCTCATATGGAGTAACAATAATCTTAGTTGGTTTGTTCCTTCCGACAATGTATGGAACAAAGATCTCGTTCCTCAAA
>JAJKFJ010006377.1:0-17742 GCA_027382625.1 Tetmemena sp. SeJ-2015
ATTACTGTACTTCGTTTAAAAAAAATGAAATATTGAAATGACAATGGATATTTGTTGAGCTGAGCTTTAAGTGCTTCTACTTCCTGTGTTAGTTTGATCTGTGCAGTGTCGTTAATTAACTTAGTGTAGGCTGTCTCTTATTTTTGAGTTGCTATCCATTTCTCAGTTTGCTTTTATATAAAACAGCAGCAATTATTAAATAATTATAAACGTGTGAATGCTTCTACTCCTCGTTTAAATCGTCTAGTTTATTTCTCAGGCTCTGTAAAGGCTAGACTCTTCGCAAGGGCAGAGATAGATTAATATCCGCAAAAGTTTTTTAAAGTGTGCTATTTAGAGACTCATTAAATTTATATGTGGATGGCATTCAACTAATATATAAATAATCTCTTATGCTTTTATAAAATTTTACTGTCAAATAAGCACAAATACATATATGTATCAACTAAGTAATTTACTCTAATTATAAATTTAAAATTAGTAATATAAAAAAGAAGGCTAATTTAAATCTTTCAAAAAGGCTAATACTATTTGATCTTATGGCTTTAAGTGAAAAGTATTAAATTTCACCATAGTGAGTACTTTAAATTGATTTTGAAATAGATTTATACTCTATTTTCAAAAAATGCAAGATAATTATCTTCAATGATATCTATTGTAAACTCATAGTTTCTCTGAAGAAGCTGCGCAGCTTAATCGACTTTGAAGTAAAGAGGCATCACAAAAGAGAAACTAGGCATCTCCTTAAATAAATAGCACTTTTAGAATTTAAGGCATGTGGTCCGCTAAGTGCGGCACAAGATTTTAAAATTCAAACTACAAAAATAGTATAATTGATTCTTTGGGAGATAGGCACCATACTTGGAATTAAATTTCTGTCTTTGCAGCTATTCCTCATTGACTAAGATGGTCATCTTGCTGCAGAGATAGTACATGTAGCTATTGAACTTATTGCGCCTCTGCATCTCAGATTGAGCCTTTTCATAAGCCTCGGGCAGCTTCTCAGGCACTCTCAGTTTGTGATAACTACTCTATAGTAGTGTAAGCAGGTTCACTATCTCATAAAAATAATGAAGAAAAAGAGTAGCAGCGCAATTATTTAAATGATCTCTTTCTTCTTCTTGCGAATGGGTTTTACGATTTATTTCTGTCTCAGCTCGATGAGATCTTGGAACCTCTCGTGATACTTTGACTGCTATTCATACTCAGAGCTCAAACAAATAAATAAATTCATAACTCAAATTTTTATAGTAAGCAGCTCACAAAGGCATTCATCACCAATTGCGATATATATGTAAGCGTGCTTTTATTTAATTTAACACCTTTATTTTGGTTTCCAAATTTTCTATTAGCTTCTAAGAGTCAATAGATTTAAAATTATTCTTATTTTTATTTATTAAAGTTGGCTTTAAAAAAATGAAATAAGGCTGAGAGAAAGAACAAAGTAATTATTATTTTTAATAAAAAACTATAGAGAAGAACTTTAAGAAAAAATAAGGAAACTAAATTTTTTTAAAGAGTTGATGGCTTTTTGATGCAGCTCGTTTTCATAATGGAGCAAAATCTGGGAGGACTTCAAATTCTTTGCCCCTTTTACTGGAATGCTATTCTCAGAAGGATCTTAACCTACTATCTAAGCTATATATTTTCAATTACATTATTTGCTTTTAAATCATTTGAAAAATAAATAAATTATATTTCTGAACGGTTTTTTATAATAAATTCTAAGTTTATGATAAGAAAGAATGATTTTTTATTGAAAGCTATCTGTTTAATAAGGGATACTTGCTGTTCCAATTGCTAATTGATATACTAGCAGTCTTTATAGCTCTTTTCGTCCTTCCTGATAATTTTCCTTATCTATTTATCTAAAGTAGCCTAGTCAGATCTATTTTCAATGCGCAGCTAGTTTCGCTCACGCTCCAAGTTCTAACAATTTTCTTGCAGCATGGAAATCAAGCTTTCGTATTTGGAAGTTAGCAACTCATGTTGTTATTCTGCTGTTGCCTTTTCTTTGATAAGCTGCTCCAAATTTAGAAATTAATTTATCTGTCTCGCATCAGGCACTCCATCTACTGAGGAGGAGGTAACTTTCATATCCCGAAGCCTTGGAAAGTGCTAGTCAAACTTTGCAAATATGGAGTTGAAGTCAGTCAGCTTAGGAAAGACCTTTCTTTCAAATTGGCTTGCCTCATCCCTACAAGCATTAATTAACACTTACATTTCTGATCTAACAAACTCGAACACCAAACTAAGACTTTTTTTTTTACTTACCTGAGATCCTCTTAATGCTAATCTAAGAAAACTTGCTTGGCAATCAAATGCGCTTATATTTGCTGCAGAACTTGCTTGAGCTAGAGAATTTGGTTGCTCTTGATATCTCTTATGATCTTGGAGGCAGCCTCTTATGATGAGGTGCTGTCAACCAACTTCAGAATAGATTCAAGGGACTTATCGGAGAGCATCCTCTTCACTAGTGATTGGTCATTTATTATTCGAAAGAGGTATTCCAAACGCCTTTAAGGACTAATTTACTTGTCTTGCTCTCTCAGGGAATAAAGTTGCTAGATCAGTTACGAAAGATTCTGCTCTACAAACTATAATCATCCAAAAGTAAGATTATAAAAGCTAAATATTGACTTTATGAAAATCATCGGGCAAGAATTTTACTTAGTGCTTAAATTAAGCAAGGCTTTGAAATTAATTATTCATGCTGTGTTGACGATGTTGGAGGGAAACTTCGACTTCATGCAAAAGATAAAGACCTGCGCCTTCTGCGAGGGATTGCGAGAGTTCTCGTTTAAACTTCTGATCGCTGATTCAAATGGCTCCTCCATTTGGATTACCTTCCTGAGTAGTTGGTTTTCATCTGTGCGAGTAGGATCTTGAGTAGCCACCACAAATTGAATGTAGTTTTTGTGCTTTGATATTTATTCTTCGAGGTAGGCTTCTTTACTGATCCCAGGCTAGAGATTAAAGTCCAACTTATTGTGCAGCTATAAAATCAGTGGCATCAAATCCTTGGGCCTAAATCTCAGTTTATTTTTGAAGCTGGTTGAGAAAAGTGAATGAGAAAGCTGTTCTAAACGGTAAATTTTAAATTTACCTTGCCGGAGAGGGATATCCATTAAGGTCAAGCTTGTATCCAGATTCTGCCAAGTAGAATTCTAAGTTTCAAAAATTGATAATGATTTAGTAGGATTTAAATTTTGTGAAGTTTGTTGGTACTTATTGCAAACTTTCCATAATTTTAGATATAATAGAGCTGCTTATTTTAAATTAGTTTTCGATTTGCTATAAATTAAGATAAACCCCACAAGGTTAGGATATTAAGGAGTTTGTATTAGAGAAGAATAGATAAAACACTTGAATTTATATAGGCTAGGTCAATTTTCGATCTAATTGAGATTACGATTGCACGTTTTCTTGAAGAACTCGGAGTCAATTATTATTGTTTTAAGTTGGCTTGATAAATTATTATAATAAATATCTATCATCACTACTACCTCTTTCACACAATCTCGATCATTAAGTTATTAATCATATGTGAGAAGAAATAATTTAATCTATGTAGGGATGTGTATGGATATATGTGTATGAGAGTGTGTGTGTGAATGTATAAGAAGAGTAAGTATTTATTTTTATTTTGTGGATACAATTTCATCAGAGATGGAGAGACAACCACCCCAAGCAAAATACAACTCCTCAAACAATGTGTTACCTCACCACAGTGACCAGCTCTAAGAGAGCAAGCGTCAGCAGTTCCGAGAAGTCGGAAAGTTCTCCCTCGACTAGCTTGAGTTCCTAGATAAACTGGGAGAGGGTAAGTCTGGGATTTTAATTAGTGCTTAGCTATACTATTCTTGTGAGAGGATATAATAAATTGATGACATCTCACCCAAATCATATTTCTCCTTTAAGATTATTTTTAAATTAATTTTTTGATTCTTTATTTCATAGACATAAAAGCAATTTACCTCTCAGATAACAACAATTTAGCCCCCTAGATTACATATAATAAAGATTTTATGTTGTTAAGTTATCATTTTTCAAAAGAAATTTCATAAATGCTAAATTTTCCTACAATAAACAAAGTATCTATTGAAGATGAAGAAAGAGTTCTCTCTTTACGCTTAAAAGCACACTTTACAATTTACAAATCCTTCCATTTCTAATCTGCTTTACAGGCGCATTTGGCAAGGTATATCTGGTAAAGGAGGTTCAAATTAAGCCTTTGGTCGATACCATTTGGGAGGAGGACGAACTTTCCAATGACAGTAAGGGCAGTGGCAACTCTACTGCTTCTAGTAGCCCTATTAAGAGAAGCCCAGTGGCTCCCCGCAAAGCTGTATCTCAAATGGATCTCTCACAGATAAACTTCAAGCCCAGAAATCTCTTCAACGAGACCAAGACGCTCTTCTACGCCATGAAGATTCTCTCTAAGAGCTTGATCATAAAGGGCAAGCAAGTCGATCATGTCTTCAACGAGATGACTCTCTAGCAACAAATCCACCACCCTTTTATTGTAAGTATCAGCACAAAAATCCAACCTAAGAAACTCTCATTCATAATCAAGCCTAACTTTCTTAAAGGTCAACATGCTGGGTATACAGCAAGACGCTCGCTCACTATACATTAAGATGGAGCTGGTCGAAGGAGGGGAGCTCTTCAAGATAATCTAAGCCCACGGCCGTCTTGACATGCACTTAGCCAAGTTCTATGCTTCTCAGATCGTTCTTTGCTTCGAGTACCTACATGGGAGGCAACTCATCTACAGAGATCTTAAGCCCGAAAACGTACTGGTCGACACATCTGGTTACCTCAAGCTCTCAGACTTTGGCTTTGTGAAGAAACTGATGCCAGGAGAGCGCACTTATACTCTCTGTGGAACTCCAGAGTACCTCGCACCGGAAATTATCCTCAACAAAGTTAATGAATCAAAGTATAAAGCTGCTTATCATATAGTAAAGGTCATGGTAAGGCAGTAGATTGGTACTGTCTTGGGATCTTTATCTACGAGATGATGGTTGGCCGCTGCCCTTTCATGCACGAAGACCCCTATGAAATCTTCAAAATGGTTGTGCAATAGAAGATTCGCTTCCCTCGTAACTTCGACAGTGGAGCCAAGAGCATCATCCGCCATCTGACCGACCATGATCTCTCCCGCAGATATGGAAATCTACGTCACGGCTCGGAAGACATAAAGGGCCATCGCTTCTTCTCAGATGTTGACTTCTATAAGATCATCTCTATGTAAATCAACCCCACTTTCAAGCCCATCATCAGCGCTCAGAAAAAACGTCAGTGGATAAAAGACATGGGTAGCTCGCATCATGAGCTGAGTGTTAACAGAGATAACTTCAACTCTCCACCCATAGATGAGTCCGAAGATCCATTCTTAAGATGGTTCTGATCTAGTTGAACCGCTAAGGCTTATTTATGATTGCATTCAAGCCTTTCAGCTTTGTAAGCTTCCTCTAAAATTAAGACTTTATTGAGGTTTGGAAGATGCTACAAAGTCAAGTGATTGACTTTGCTTGGCACTTCAACATCCTCCATAACTTTTTCATACTCTGGTCGCTCTATCCTTAAGATAGCTGGTATTAGAGGGAGAAAAGTTCAGGTATATTTATTTATTTTCAAAGACTTATTTATTGCGGCTCTGCTAAACTACATCTTTAATTTTAATCCATCTTAATTGATCAGTTAACTTATTTATAATTACCTCTCTTCATTGATATAGAGCAAAAATTGAATACTTGATTAATCTAAAATTACCCTTCATCATCATATAATAGTCAATAGTGTAACGTTGCCTTCTCATCTATCTTTTATTGGGCCATTGTAAGTTGAAACTTAAGCTCTGCTACTTGTTTTGCATGCTGCTGTGATTTTAAAAGTTACTCCCTCTCTAAGTTAAAGGACTTATTCTACAGATAGCGCAATTGAGAATCCAAACCGTCTTTCTCCCTCTGCCACTCTTGGTTCCAACCTGTAGACCCGTCCCCTGACCTTATAATCTCACTTGGAGATCTGTAGTAACCACCAGCCCCTTGAGTTGCTTTTGGAGGGCCAAATGCATCCAGTTACTTAGTAGTATCCTGTATCATAGTCAGTAACTCATCTTCATAAGTCCTGAGTCGCCTCACTTCATCACTGTACTCTTTTACCTCCTCATCTTAAATCTTCTCGAGATAATCTCTGGGCAGCTGTCCATCATTCATCCTCATCAGCAATTTGAGTTGCTTTAATCTCTCCATGAGTCTCTCTCTTTTGTACCTGAGATCTCCCAAGCCCATATCTAGCTCTTTAGATTCTTGTGGCCCGTCTTTCATTTGAGCCTTGACTGAATGAGCGAGATTTTAAATGATCTCTTCCTAGCTAAGAACAGTTTCCTTTTGTGCTTTAACTCTGTTGGCCAAGTCTTTGTAGCGAGTAAAGTGAAACTCCAACTCTTCACTTGCTTTCTTGACCTCCTCTATCTGAGTTTTAAGTTTCTTTATCTGCTGCAGTTGTGGTTCTATCTTGAAGTACTCCTTTTCCAAGGCATCATACCGCTTCCTTTCTAGTTCGAATCTCATGAGTAGCTTTGCATAACGTTCCTTAAGAGTATTGACACCTTGAGGAGTCTAGGCCAGAACATCTATCTCTATGTGTACCTCGTCCACGTTCTGTAAGTAGTCTATGCGCTTGTTCATCTTATCATTCTCATTCTGCAAAAAAAGGTTATGTGCTTTTACATTAATTGATTACTATCAAGTCATCATGAGTCTTTCTGAGGTAGGCTAAGTCCACAGCTAGAGTTCTGAGCGCAGCATTCCTCTCATCCAACGATTTCATCTTCTTCTCCATCACATCATGTTTCTTCGTCACCAGATCCTGGACCTTGCTCACATTCTAAATTTGGCTTTAGCAACTGCAAAATGAACTCACTTTTTGAATGTCATAGTCGTTGGAGTTGAAGGGGTCAAAGTAGTACTTCTCAATCTCGCGATTGTCCTCGTAGACTTAGTCTTCAAAGTTCTCTATCTTCAACTTGAAGACGAGATGTAGGTGGCCTAATTCCTTGATACTCTCCTAGTCATAGAGACTCATATCCTTCTCCAGCACCTTGTCCTTTCTGAGCATGGTCAGGAAGTTCTGTGACATCACATATGAGCCAGAGGCATAGAGTTTACTATCTTTCTAATAAATATTAATCTAAGTTTGCTTACTAAGAGGGAGTTAGTATCATTCACATCTATTTCAGGAGCGGCTGCAAAGCATCCGAACTTGAGTACAAGTCTATTTCCGAGAGAGAGGTTTTGAAACTTGAAGATGTTCTTCTAAAAGCGGAGATACTCAGTGTAGTGCGCCAGGTCAGTTCTGAACTTCTACGAGGTGCGCTGTTTATCTGGGTACTCTATCTCATCCAGTTGAGCTACCAGGAAGTAGTTTTACTTTTCCCTGACTTGGCAGGACTTTATATACACAGTCAAAGATGACATTTGAAAGTGGTTTTGCTATTATTGATTACAAAGAAAGACTTTATTAGGTTTGAGTTATTGTCTGTGTCCTGTTTTTAAAAGACTTGAATTATAATATAAGCGAGAGTGGAAATAATTAAATTGATTCGATTTATATAAATAATTTGAGAGATAAAATAATGTCTGGAGAGTTGGGCGAGGTGGAAATAAAGTTGACTGAATTGGTGAGTGAGGTGTTCAACACCTACCCCAACGAAGTTGACGAGAATGGAGAGAAGATCCTTCAGAAGAGTGACATCCGCAACTTCATCCACAAGATCATGAGTAACGCGGGAGAGGAGGACGCCTGGGACGAGGAGGAGTTTGATATGTGCTACAGGGAGTTCGACTACGACGGAAATGGGACCATCTCAGAGGATGAGCTACTTCAGTTTGTAAAGCGCTTCGCAGCTCTATGAGAAAATAGAAAGTGGCGCCAACACAGAATAAGAATTATAAATAAAGGAACAAGTAGTAAGATAACAAGAGTAGTATAACAAGGAGAAATAAAGCTGGGAAAGAAGATAAGAACAGTATTTATAGATAGATATTTAAGAGTTAATTCAAAATAAACGCAAAGTTTATTTCCCAAAATGCATCTGCTCATCATTTGGTGTTTACACCTTTTCATTTACTCTTGTGAGTATGTGTTGTGAATTTTTAGATGCTGGTTGATGGCTTTATAAAGCATAAGGAGTGGTTCAATTGCACCAACATCACAACTATAGACTAAAGCACAGGGGAAGGAGGCTCTGAGGGATAGGCTCAAGCACTTAAGTCACTCTTCCACTTTGAGGAGAACTTGGGAATCTTCTTGTAGAATATAGAAGACTTCTTCTAAGTGCAGAAAGATAAGATAGCTCACGATACTAAGACCATACAGATGCAGGAAAATAGACTAGCGCAACTTGAATAAGACCTCACTGCCTACAAAGCTTAGTTATAATAAAATATTTCTTCATCTCTCGTTAACATAAATGGAGGGAGAATGCATTTGATAGACCTGGAAAAGGCTTATGAATTTGTGGAGTACCTGTTTGAAAAGATGCCCTAGGAGGACACTATCAAACTCAAAGCGAGATTGAAGTCTCTCTCTCGAAGAGCTCCCATCTTCAAGACAGAGGAGGATGAGATAGACTTGACTGACATTTTTGGAGGAGCCTCAACTAGGAACTCTCAGAGCAAGCTAGAATAATTTATCTTAGATATTTGATAAGCGGCCAGTAGCTGACTACTGGTAGATAGACCAGGGACTGCTTCTGCGCATACTGATAGAGTACTACCGAAGAGAGAAGAAGATCAGAGTGCTGCTGCTTAAAAGACTACTTGACGAAGAGCCGAAGGATTCCTTTTCACTTAAGGGCAACCTCTCTTTCTTCGCTTTCAGGAAAATCATAGAGCAATAACAAAAGATAGAATGATTTTTAAGGATCGATTATTTGATTTATTAATTCGACCCCTCCATGCTTGATATCGAAGTGGCTAGAGTTTACAGAGAAGCGTTCATAGCAGGCAATGGAATTGTGAGCTTTGATTCTATCATGCTTGTATTCGAGGAGTAGTGCTTCTTTGTTCGCACTCTCCAGGTCAAAGGCAGGAACGATCCTCCCATCGTAAACTCAGCAAACGACATCGCTCTTCCTAGTCACAGAGTTGGATTTAATGTATATGCTCACCCAAGAAGAGTAACTCGCCAAGATACCTGAGGAGAAGATCAGAGACACCGAGATAAATTATTCTGTGAACTTTCATTAAGCTTATAAGTTAATATTGATAAACGCTTACATCTATGAGCACTGGCGCAATAACGAGCATAACTTCCTCACTCTCAGGCGCCTCATTGAAAACACAGGCCAAGAGACCACATTAAATCTGCTTTTAAAAATACCCTAATATATATATTACAGCATATAATTTTTATATCTCTGTTTTGAGAACTACATAAAGAACAAGGGATAAGTGGACGCAGCCAAGTTCAGAGGAAAGTCCATGCTATAGATCTACAGAAGGCTATTCAAGTTGACTTTTCGATCACACATTAAAAATATTTTTTAAGATGGTATAATTTGACTTTGAAGTTCAGGTGCTACTTCTTAGAAATCCATTAAGATGATTTCTCAGCCTACACTTCCAACTAGACCAAGACTCTTGATGTATTCTCGAAAGAGTTGGCTTTCTTTGAAGGCTTTATAGACACAGAGAATGAATTGATAGTGAATATTTCCCGCATCCCCATGGGCAAAGACAAGTCAGATGAGAAACGCTTTTGGGTGACCATGCAGAACCTATTCATGAATGGGTATCACGTATAGAGGGACTAAACAGTGAAGAAGGCAATCACTCTTCATCGCTTTGCTCGGCAGGTGCTTTCCAAGAAAGGCACCATTGCTGGGTTGTTTGAAACTCCTTTACCTAATAAAGACTCTATGAGTATTATAGTTGGAATTTTAATTAAAATCGGAGATTTGTTAAAATAATAAATGGAGAGTTGCAAAATGGTGACAGTTGAAATCGTAGATTCAGCCCCCGATCTGCAGCTTGTTCTAATGCTTTTTAAAAATTAATATGTGCTTCTTCTTTAATCATCTTCATAGCACCCCTCAGTAGCGAGATATCATGCGCGCACTGATGAACTTCCTCAATATCTTCTTCAACTTAACTTGTGTCGCTTATAACTATTGGCTGAGAGCTCCCACACAAAAGTTGCAAGGATAAAAAGTTCTTAGAATTTTATGCTGAATCGAATGGTGTAATTTTTATTTAAATTGGACACACTTCAACTGCCGCTGATTTATTCCATTTTAATTTAATAATTAATTTAATTCTCTTTTTTATTAAATTCTCAGCTATAATTACAACTTAGAACTGGAAGATGATGAAGAATAGATTGAGGAAATGCAATGAATGATTTAAGCTTTCAGTTTGATATCTTCGATCCCTAATTTAATTTTCATTTCTTATCTCTTTAGTTCAATTTTTATTAAAATAAAAACATGTTTCTCATTATGCAAAGAATGGAATTTGATTAATATTCCGACTTTGAAAACTTTTTTGTGATCTATATTTTTCTTCTCACACTATTATGATTTAATATATCTTAAAATCTCACGAATGAAAATCTCTTAAAGGATTTTTCAGATAAGATATAAAAAAGAGAGAGAGAGAATAGTTAAAAGAAGAAATATAAAGTGAAATGATGCCTAATGAATCTATAGAGGATTTTTAGAATAGTAAATTAATCTCTGAGGGACACTTTCATTTTCCTTTCTTTCAAACTTTTTTCAAATCTATAATCTAGAGTATATTTTTAACCTCATTCATAAAATCAATATTCTGGATTAAAAACATGAATAACGAAAATAAAAATTTAAGATTAGATTAAGGGTCATTTTAATTTTGGCTAATCATCATTCTTAATAAATGGTCAATTAAAAAAAAATTGAAATCATAATCTTAGTCTGGATAAATAGTGTTTTGTCTTACTTGCCTATTTTTTATTTTCGTGTATAAATTTTGATCAATAGAGTGTTAACTACTAATAAATAATGTTCCCTTTACTTATAAAATATGGTAGAACATATCCATAAACTTTAAAAATCCAAAGAGAGAAGCAGCTATGATTTATTTCTCCCAGAAAAGAAGCTTCGCAATGATTATAGTGAAGAATTTAATGGAAAATAGAAGGTAGTAAGAATGGAAATCAATAGGAAGTAAATAAGTGGCAGGTAAGTTGTCTGGCTTCAAATCTCTATCAATAATACCTTTCTTGTGCAGTACTTTAAGCTAACGTTCAAATATTCAAATTATTAAATTTAAAATCACAAATAATTAAAACAGATCTCTAAAGCCGCCCTGCCTATAATACTAATATTTTTAATCACTCTCTCACAAATGGCGAGCCAGATAATAAGGAAAGTTCTAGTCACGTATTTAAGTATTCCTCAAAAGACATCTTTAAGGAATCTGAATTAGAATTCATTTGTTTTTGCTTCAAATAATATAGAAATTTAAAGAAAATTGGAGACTCAAAATTATTTGAATTATTGGCACGTGAGATAATCGATTAGTTCGTCTGTATGTGTAATATATATCTAGTTACTCATTTTTCGTTCACAAATTCTTTTTAAATTTCAAGTTAGAAAAATTAACAATATTGCCATGGATAAATTAAATTCGATCATTTATTAAAATAAAAATTCAAGAGTTAAAACCTCATTTGAGTTAAAATGACAGATCCTATAATTTAGATCTTGCTCGAGAGCCAATCCAAAAATTATGATTCACTTCTTTTATAATTTTCATAGCAAAAATGGATTTAAGTAAAATCAACTTCGTAATTAATTACGGGTTAGAAGTCTGAATCGAGCACTCCCCGCATATAAGTTGAAAAAAGAAATGAAGTTCTTAAAATTGTAATCTGAATGGTATAAAAATTATTAAAATTATATAAAATTCAACTCCATCCCTATATCCATTGTAAAGTGACTAATTTCTTATTATTTTCCAAAAAATTCTTAGCTGTAATGATTATGAAGATACTAAATAAGGACATAAATTATTTTCTATTGCAATCCTACCTTGTAAAATTATTTATTACAGTTGATCCTTCAAGAATTAGCATTTAATAATTATTTGGCGATATTTACTAGGCATTATAATATGAAATCTTCAAGCAATAAGACCCCTCATATTAATTAGATAATGGAGTCGAAAATTTTAAAATTGGACACAATGAAGAACAAATTAAGATTGATCACAAATTCATTATAGCTAAAATATGAGTGGGAAATCGGGAGTAAGATATTTGAAGTTTTAAACTAGGTGGTGGAAGTGGTCTAGATGATCAGCTGGTAACTGATTAGGATTTGATATATTTAATTTCGAATCCCTCAATTGATTAACTATTTAAAAATCATAATTTAACGAATTATCTTAGAGCTTATTTCATATCTTCAATTTAAGTATCAGACCTTCTCAAGATAAAGCAATCAAAATGAGACCTAATTAGAATAGTCAGAAACTGATAGCAATCTCAAGGAGGCATCAGAATTCTTTTAAACTGGTTGCCAGGAAGGGTGAAAAAAATATGTCAAATAATTATAGGCATAATAGGGCCGCAGCCTCCATAAAAAATCAAATTAAAATCTCATAGCACAATTAATTCGTTAAAGAGTGGAGTCAAATATATTAAACAAGACTTTTTTATCAACCATAGATCATCCTTTCGTATTCATCCTATAATAAGCCATTAGGGAGATGATGAGTACATTTAATCTATTTAATAAAAAAATTTGAAATAAAATAAATTATAATTCAACTCATTATTTAATGCCTGAAGAGATTCTATTTCTTTTTTATCAGAAGATATATTTTAAATATTAAGATGAAAAAAATCAATTAAGAAATTATTGATGTGAATAACTCTTCTTTCATTAAGAGACAAATTTATTTTTTTTATAATAGTGGTATCATAAAATCTAAGAATTTGACAAATTTTAATATAATTTTGGCTTGATTTTGATCTTGTAAAAATCAAATTAATTTTGTAAGAGTTGACAAAATGGAAAATGAAAAATAATGCCAATGCCCAAGAATATATAAGCAATTAAGAATATCAAAAGAGCTTAAGAAGGCAAAAGCTTAAATGAAAAATATTTATTTTCTATGAATATACAGAGTTAACTTCTCTTACAAAATAAATTTCTTTTGGTATTGAAAATGAAGAAAAATTCTTCTAGATTAATTGCTAAAATAGCAAAGAAAAGTTTTTTATTTCTTAGATGAGATTATTGTCAAGATAGCTGCTAAATTTTGTCAATTAGAAATTTCAAGTGCTGAAATATTTTGAGTGAAAAGATAAACTACTTAATTTAGTTCTGCAGCTTGTTTAAATAAAATTTATAATTTATCTTGAGATAAAACTTTGTCTTTACTTCGCTTTATAGAATTCTATTTATTAAAAAATATTTTTTGTGAATGAATTTTAAATTCTTAATTCATTCATTAAATGGTTGAAAAATTTATAAATTAAAAAACAATATAAAGAAAAATAAGATTTATTAATCCTATTTAAATTAAGAATGAGCTCTTATCATTTTATAATTTAAATTTGCTACTTCTTATAATATTAAGAATGATTATGTAGGGATATTAAAATAAAATTATTTTTTTAAGAAAATCTCATTAAATTGTTTTGCCTTTGAAAAGTAAATACTTGGCAGTAAGCACTTTTGATTATAATCAAGTTTATTAAGTACTTCTTATTTGAGATTAAAAAACACTTTGAAAATATAAAGGATCAAGCATAGAGATTAGCATTTGTCAATTCCTGATAAATATTCCTCTTTTTAAAAGAGGGACACCTAATTAAATTATCACCCTGATTATTCTATCAATTAATAATAATTACTTAGAAAAATGATTCTTGATTTGCATCATAATAATTTAAGGTAGAAATTATGATTCTCATATTTTATTTTCTTCCTCAACCTTATAGATTAGTGAAACTTAGAAGTGCGATGAGGAACAGCTGCAAATCCTTACTTTCTCATCTTCAATTTTCAAATGCGAGAGTATAGTGTGGCACTCTCAACATTTTTGCGATGGAGTTGATGTTGAGAACTGGCTATTACAACTGATAAGGGTGACTACATCCATACCTTTGAGTCAAAATGAAACTGAGATAGGATGTGTAATTATTTTTGAGTAATTTCGCGTTTGATTCGCATGATTATAAGTATTGTAGAATATGAATGGATTACGGGAAATTAAAAAGTAGATGTATAAGTTTAAGCATTAGGGAATAAATTAAAACCATCTCTAGATTAATAACTGCCAGGATGTATGATTACATACTTTTGAAACCATCTCCATCAGATTTAATTTTGAATAATTTGAAACATCTCTTATTTATTTTTCAAGTTTTCCTCTTTTTAAACTATTATTCCGCTAACTCAACTTCCTCATCATCTTCATCATCATCTTCTTATTAATTATTCTTCCTATTATTTTTATTTTTACTGCCACTATTGCTATTGCTGCTGTTGCTATTGATGCTATAATTATTGGGCCGAAATTTTTTTTAAAAATAGGTTTTCTAGTGAGAGTCGAACCTTTGTCCAAAAAATCATTAATCTAGTGGTTAACCCTCTGATCATAAGGTCTTAAATCAAGATCTACTTCTTCATTTCTCTCAAATATCTCTTACCCCCGATCAACTATTCGTATTCATCCCATAATAAAGAAATTAATTATACACTACTTATTTTCACTTTCTTATCATATTGTGGGGTTTTTTATACTCAACGTCTTGCAGGAATAATTTTTCAATTCCCTGTCCTTAAAATGCTGAAATTTTGCCTAGTGAAATATTTAGCTGTTTTAGTCATTCACTAACTCGACAATGATCTCTTTGATCCTCGAAAAAATTGATCTTTTTCACTCACTTTCCAGATCAGCCAAGCTGTATACGTATCCTTTTCTCTCAAAGAAGTTTGAGAGATCCAAGTCTCATTTTGGCTAGCCATAACTATGAGAATTAGGTGCTGGCGGCCTAGTATTTCTCATTCTCTACGTTTTAGGAATAGTTTCATTTTAGAATTTCAGAAATCTAAACCATAATTTTGATTCGGTAATTATTAATTTATCAGCTGTTATTTAAAGGAATTTAGATTAACTATTTTATTCTCTAATTTTCTCAATAATTATTACAAATGAGCGTAATTTCCTCAGGATATCTTTTCTTGTTAAAATTCTAGAGATGTTTTAAGGATATATATATATTTTTTGATCAATATAGTTTATAATTAATAACCTGGCTTTAAAAATGCATAAATCAGGCAGTGACACAAACAAGGATTTTAACGTAGACCTCCCAGAGAAAGATTTAGACAAGAGCTTCTTAAAACTTTGAAAATTACCAAATAGTGTTAGATCAAATACTTACCTTGCTCAAAATACAAGATTCGAAGAAAAAAAGTAATCAAAATAATATCATTCGAAGAATACAGTGACTTTTTAAATTAAGTGAATACTTTAATGGAAATCCCCACTCACTAGAATTTTTTGGAAATAGAATACGCTTTCAAACATAACGACTGCATTATTTTGGTTATGGACTATGTTGAGGGCGACACATTATACTCATACCTCTATCAACTGGAATAAGCAAATAGGTTTACTTATGAAGAGATCTTTAATATAGTCTCTTAGATTTTAGATGCAGTCATACACCTTCATGCTAATCAGATAATTCATGGGAATATCTATCCTCACAATGTTTTAATCGATTCATAAGGGTGTTTGAAATTGACTGTTTCGTTATCCACAAGAAAATCAAGCTAATAATAATCTCAGGTTGCCTCTAGTGCTCCCTGATATTATATGGCTCCAGAGATGCTTTTAATGTAGCCGAATTGTTCATTTGCTGCAGATATGTGTGCGTTAGGCGTGCTGATATTTGAGATGTGCACTGGAAACTTATTTATTGATTAAATTTAAATGAAATTCGGAATTAAGTTATTCTAATATATGAAGAATTGTGAATTGTTGGCCGTGAGGTAGCTACCTCAATATGGGGCATATTCGATAGCTACTTAAATTTTATGAATTGTTTTTGTTCTTCAGCCATTAGTATAGTAGGATCTCTCTTAGATGAAGTATTAATGTTGCAAGTTCTGAATGAAGAATTTATCGAAGCTCTTAAACTTTTTTTAAGGGATAACTCTCTCCACATACCTACCACGATGAAGTTGCAAGGATGAAATTTGCGAAGAATTTAATCTTTAATTGAATATAGGGTGTATATGAATGCATGAACGAGGGTAAGGAAAACCTAATGAAGATAGAGTTCTTGAACAAAGTGACATATATTAAATTGGAGATAGTTTTAAAGCATTATGTTTTTAAATTTAATAAGGAAGTCAGCTACAACAAGATCATCGTTAAGAACATGAAAACCACCACCCCAGTCTGAGTTATAGTTTTTTGTTTCCGCGCTTTGAGCAGCTGTCTGTTGAGGGTGAGAGTAGACTCCTTCTGAATGTTGTAGTAGGTGAGAGTTTTCTTTGAGCATGATGTTAATTTCTTTCTTGAGGTGTTTCAAAAGTACGCAAATGGAAGCATACTTTTGTAAACCTTCTTGCTTTCTAGTGAAGATGAGTCTCTGTTGGTCGGGAGGGATACCTTCCTTGCCTTGGATCTTTGCCTCCTCCTAGGCTGCCTACTACAAGTTGTAGAAGTTGAGGTTGCTGATGTAGATGTAGTAGTGGTAGTAGGTGTTGTTGATGTAGTTGTAGTAGTAGTTGAGATTTAAATATAGAGTTAATTTAATTTATAGCGTAATATATTATGAATCACAGAATAAGGACTGAATCAGATTGTATTTCTAAGATATACCCATCGACGATCATTTATTCATATTCAACCTATAGTAATAAATTCTTTTCAATAACTCACACTTCAACTGCCAAGGATTTTATATTTTATAAATTAATTATTAATTTAATTATCTTTTTTATTAAATTCTCAACTATATTAAAAATTAAACAATTGCGAATTATATGATTTAAAGAAATAAGGTTAACCTTCCCTAAGAGTTCCAAAAGTTTTAGAGCTTTTTAGATGGAGTCCTTATAATATACCCAGATAAAAGATATAAAGCTAGTAGTTTTTGATTTAAGAAACTAATAAATAATTGAAAAATAATTTTTTCTTTGTGAATGAGATTAAAGAATTTCACATTTTAGTGAAAACAATAATTTTAGAAATGATAGTCTTTTCATCTCATTTCTGATCATAACTTTTATGAGATAAAATATCTGCAACTACTTGTTATGAATTAGACTGCTCCATTCAAAACCCCAAAACCTCATAATATGATAAGAAAGTGAAAATAAGTTGTGTACAATTAATTTCTTTATTAATACTTATAATCATGCTAAATTTTAACCTTAATAAGGCATTCTAAAGTCTTCTAGGATCTTGGCGGCTGTCTCATATTCTCTGAATTTTATACCTTTAATTGCTTCCTCTATCTCAGATAACTGAGTGTTAGGTTTCATAGGTTGCTTGATTATTACTTTGTTTACTAACTTTTTCAAGGGTTCTGATATACCTTGTCTATCTTACAATGTCTTGTTGCGAATTATATTGCATCATCTTCACTTTCACACTAGTAGTATTCCTCTGGTTTCATATCGCATTCAAGTATGATTGCAACTATAGACCAAATGTCCCA
>JAJKFJ010006418.1:0-17702 GCA_027382625.1 Tetmemena sp. SeJ-2015
CGGACCGAGAGCAAGTCGCTGCTCCGTAGCGTCTGGCTTCGCTGTCCAGCTGCATGACTGAGTGTTTGCCCATAGATCTCGTCCCTCCACGCCTAACAGGATTAGGAGGGTGAGTGGGAACCACTCAACTTTGATTATCTCTCCAGTGAGCAGCTCACCACCTTCCCCAGGGCTTCGGCTGCCATTATCCCTTGCCTCTTTTAAGCACTCACCATCCAGCCAATGGATTACCAAACCAGAGAGCCTTCAGGGAAAGGGCGTCCGGTGCCTAGTGCCGGTCGTGTGCGTCCTGAATTTTAACTTTCTAATTTAATAATTGGTTTATTAAAACTGTGAAGAGTTATTATATTTAAGATTTTAAGAATATAATTAATATAATTTGAAAGATGATAGATGCGCCCCACTTCAATAACTGGTTTGATCACTGATGCCTGCTGTTCATCCTATCTTGCTCACCGCATTACGAAAAGTAATTCTATACCATTCTCGAAACTGCACATGCTAATCCTGTTCATAGTGATACAAATCCCATGCCCCGATCTCGTTTGTGCAATCTTGGCATCCACTGGCTGAACTTCATTTGGGAACAGTGCTAATATCTAGCGCGTGCTTGATGTTACACTTGCTGCTCCGAACTCTGATTTTCAGTTTCGCTTTCTACGATCTACCGGAGCAATTACTCGCACATGTTGATTGAGGAAATCCATGGATACGGTATGCTTGGAGAATCTCGACTGTGCTTCAATTGCTTTACACAGGAATCTACTGGATTGAGGGGCTTGTCAACTTTGAACTTCTTTCACCAAGCCTTTTAAAATAATACAGATACGGGCTAAGAGAGAATGATGTACCAAAGTGGTTTCTGATTATAATCAGAGAGCATTAGGAGAATGGGCCTCTACTAAATCACAGTGAGTGCTGATCATGCTGACAGTTTCAAGGAGGCGAAGCTCTAGTTATGAATTTCACTGATTTATTTGAAATGAGTGATCCCTCCTCATTAAGGAGATTGTGGAGACTGGAACCTTATGAGCTAGTTTGGTATTTTTGATAGCTTGTGATACACCTGTGATATTTTTTCAGTGTTTCTGGATATTTGAAAAGAGTCAAAGTTTCATTATCTCAGCGACTATCTCGATTTTTCTTTGAGATCTAAAAGTGACTTACTCTAAGAGAGTGACTCTATCTTGCATAAATCTGAGAATGACTCTCCTCCCAAGTATCGAGAGTACTTTTCAGTAGATTTTGCAAGAGTATTATTGCGAGGCACTTTATCTAAGCAACACTTTTTATTCCTTGAAAATGCAGTGACACAAATAGCTTTCTCAAACTTCACATAGGATTATCTCAGATTATCCGATAAATGAAGACATAACGGTTTTGATAATGCAGTTCCTTATACTACTTGTAATTTTATGTGTAACTTTATACTAAAAAAAGTTAATTTAAACTCGCTTCAAACTATATTACCAGAATATTGAGCTTTATACCAATTATTGGGAATTATTATTTTAAAAATTTGCAAAATCAATGGTATTTTTATAATGATTCTTTAATATTCAGATGAGGAAAGAAATAAGCAAATTATAAAACAAAAAATAAATTGCTTTTATAAAAAACCTTCTAATTAGTAGATCTATTATAAATGCTATATGAATAAACACTATTTCAGATGAATTCATTATAGTTGAGAATTTAATAAAAAAGAGAATTAAATTAGATATCAAATTAAAATGGAAAAAATCAGTGACTGTTGAAGTTTGTCCATTTGAATAATTATTTCACCATTAGATTTACCACGAAATTTTAAGAAAATTTTATTCTTGCAACTTTTGTAGGGGAGCGCTCAGTCAAGAGTTACAAGCAACTCAATTTCAGACGAAGATAATATGTGTTTCTTTTTTAATCATCTTCCTAGCACCTAGAGATATTTTGCACGTACTCCTCGTCATACTCATCATCATCCTCATCTATTAATTTTTTATTCTCTATTAAACAAGTTGCAGATTAGTGTGAATCTATGATTTCAACTGAAACGATGTTGCAACTCTCCATTTATTATTTTAATCAATCACCGATTTTAATTAAAATTCCTACTGTACTGAATATTGTTATTTTTTTAACCATTATATTTATTAAAACTTAATTAATATATCTATATATTAATGTAGTTAAAATGAAAATAATTCTCCTCTCCAAAAATTTAATTTCACAGATAGGTTTGGGTGATCGTAAGTATTTTAGGGGTTGTAAATAATTCTAAATAAATATAATATATTCAAAGGTATAGTAAGAAACTCAAAGATAAAATAAATATTAAATTTCAAATCGATGATTAGCATGATATTTTATATATACTAGAACGGCTTACCTGTAAGTTGCCTAGGAAGCAATTATTTTTACATTTAAAAAATAATCTAATTTAAGATTAGTAGTTAAAGGTTAATGTTCAAATTTGATAATCTAAAGGAGCCAAAACTCTTATTAATTTAATATTTTGATTTAATAGGCTTAATTACTGACTATTTTCACACTGTACTATTTTATTTTTCTTTCCTAAAGCTGTGAAAAATAAGATGATTTGAATTCACAATTCCTCCATTCTAAGAAAAAATTTATATTTATAAAAATAAAAATATTTAGCGTAAATATTGTGAGCAAGTAGTATAATAAAGTCTTGAATAAAGATTATTGCTTCATAATGCAAAATATTTTGTTAGAAAATGATTTCTTAATCTTAAATTCAATTAAAAATGCATTTTTCGAACTCAAATGATTATTTTTTACCTTAGAGATTCTTTTCTTCTGAAAATTATTCACCATTTTATACATTTAGTAGTTTTGTTAAATTTAGGTTTCTCAGAAACATCATGAGCAAATAAAATTCATTCTCTCTTTTAATAAACCAATTTTTTAATTGAATGAGAAATTTTACAGTCTTAGGATTTCTTTCTTATGTAAATATCAACATATAATTTTTGCCAATTATTTTTTAACCTTTTTTATAATTTAATTTATTTTTTTAATTAATTAAAGCCCCTTATATTTCTGTGAATATAATCAGTAAAGAAATATTATTTGTTCTTGGATTTTAGTTGACTTCTATAGTAGTAATTTAATTATTGTTATTATATAATCTTAGAAGCTCAAATTTGGCACTAAAGGCTAGAAACTCAGCTATTACTGTAAGTAGCCACATTTTACGCAATTTATAGCACAAAAGATGGAATGTTTCAAATCCATCTATAATTGGAATATTAGTCATGAACATTCCCTATTATTGCAGAAATTAATAATTAAGTAAATTACCTTAAAAAGATTTTAGCAATACTCAGCCGACAACTTTAACATAATAGACTATAGTCTTCATTCGTCTAGACTTTACAGAAGCAAAGTAACAATTTTTGAAAAATCGGGGCTGAATGTATTATATTATAAATAAAATTAAAATTTATAATGAAGAGTTAAATTATAAAATTTTGCAATTAGATGTTCTTAATAAATAAAATTTCCTAAATTAAAAATAGTTGAAATCTCCTAGATATAAATAGCAGACTTGAAACTTAATCTAATTTGAGATTTCGATTTAATCAAACTTGTACCTTTTTTCGAAATACTTTAAACAATATAATTTAAAAAGATTTGATTTTACCACTTTAAATACTCTTTATTAAATTATGATTCTTAAAGTCGCAAAAATATATTTCTGATTTTTCTTCCTTACGTATACTTTATTTAATTCAAATATGAGAGATAGTACTTCTTTTCAAAATCCTATGTCAGCGAGGTGGACAGTATCTTTTTGAAGTGCAATTCTAATGAGGCACCGAAATCTTAAATTTTAAAATTTAGCTTTTTTTTATGTAGTTTTAAGCTGAGCTTAAATTCTTTTAAGCCTATCAATAAAGTTTTTTGCTTCCAAAATTAATTAATTTCCCTTTATGATTGACTCTAAAGAGAGGTATTTGAAAAAAGCCGTTTAAAAAAGTTGGAAGGTTGGATGAAAAGAGGATTATATATTTATTATATAAATGATGTTTATTATTTAGATAAAATCTATATTGGAAAATAATCTTGGTAATTTTAAATATCAAGTTTCTGATGTTGGAGCTTCGATATTGTCTACGTCATAGATTAATTATGATACTATAGGATGAAAATGGCTAAAAAACAGATATTACAAAAAGCGCTGCAAAAATGATCTGTTTGTTAAATTAATTAAGACAACTCTAGATAAATAATTTGGTTAAACTTAAAATGCTTTATTTTAAGCTAGCATTATCAGCGTTGATATTAACTTTTTTTAATTTCTCTAATATATTTTCGAGCTTCTCATCTTTTCAAACTATACTTCCGCAAATTTGTCTGCCTCATAATCTTCTTCACCATTTTAATTTTAAACATTTTTTCAATTTTATTATTTTTTTATTACAGCTATAGTACTGCTGCTCGAAATATTAGTCCATAAAAAATTTAGAAAAAGAGATTATACCTGCAGGAATCGAATCTTGATTTTAAAATCATTGATCTAAAGTTAACTTTCTGCAAATCTGTACCAAGATAAAAACTTGCTATATTAATTATTCTCATATACCTCTTACCTTGTTTATGCATTCTTAATCACCTTATAATTTGATTAGCTTTTTCCTTACTTTAATTTTAGAATTTTTCGATTATAATCACCATTTATTATTAATTTCATAAATAAGATTTAAAATTGATTAAAATAAATTAGCTTTGATTTATTTTTGAATTAGAATTCAGCTTTAAAAAAAAATTAATTTTTTAAAAGAAAGTAGTAGTTTATCTTATCTGTAAAAAAGGACTTATGAAACTTGTGTTCTGCAAATACAAAATTTTACATCTTTATGTTAAATTAAATTTATCTTAAAGTTTGATTTTTATATTAAAAATTTATAATTGATGATTTAGATATCTAATTATACTTATTTTTAATTTTTCTTAAATTAATAATATAACAATAATGAATTAACTAATTCAAAATTTTATGTTAAAATGGAAAATATAATTAAATCGCTGGTAATTATTGCATTAGAAAGTTTAAAATTAGTAACCCCACCTTCGCTAAAATGTCTGCTTGGAGCTTCATGTAGAGATTTGACTTCTTTTTCTTTAGTGGGAAGGGACCATTATAAATGCTTTAATTTTCAAGTAGATATATTCAAAGAGAATATTGATGCTTTAGTTGAGGAGTGCGTAGATTATGTGTGAGCGCAGAGAGATGTATATGCCTTATCTGGATTAATGATAAAAAGAGAATTAAGACCCAAACTAAGCAATGATTGTGGGAAAATTGCAAAGGAAATAATAGCTCAAAGATATTCGGGTTAAAAATCACCAAACTTTATGGAATCTTTGGTAAGGTTAAATAATTTTTCCTTCTCCAATTATTTCGCCAATATAAAAATATAGCCTTTATGGATCTAGCGCAGGTATAAGAAGAAGCGCTAAGATCCCAAGATTTACATAGATTTAGAGAGATTTTAATTTAAGGGTATTTGAGTCCACTGGGCCTAAAGTTGTCAGTATATGTGTGTCACTGTAGTTAAAATTTAAATGAAAATGGGAATTAAGTTAAAATTATAAATGAAGAGTTATAATATGTTGGCCGTTAAATTGCGACCTAAGTAGCTCAATAAGGGGCTTGTTTGATAGCTCCATAAATTATAAAAATAGTTTGTTCTACTGCCATTCCGATACGAGGGGCCTATGAAGAGATTTTGATATCATGAACTCCAAATCAAGAAATTAGCCAAGTTCAAAAACTTATGACCGATATAACTCGCTACACAGGCCTCTTAAGAAGAAATTGTAAGGATCAAAGTTGCTTAGAATTGAATGCTTAATCGAATGATCATAATTTTAGCCCAACATCTCTCACTTCAAATGCCAAGGATTTATAATTTATTAATTGACTTATTAATTTAATTCTCTTTTTTATTAAATTCTCAGCTATAATAATTCTGTGATATCATAGATTAAATTCTTATATGCAGGATAACGATACTCAGGTATATCATGTGCTATTATTGTTGTCCTGCAGAGGTATTTCTTTATTCCGCAAAATATAAAAATCTTTTATCATAAATTAAATTAAAAATAAAAAATAGATTTTTTAATAAGAAATAAATAAATAATTATTAAATTTCGAATATTTATATAGAGAGTAAAGATAAAAAAAAATCGTAGAAATTATTAAACAATTTATAAAGGCTTTTATTTAATTTCAGATATTTTCCTAACTATGTTATAATATAAGTTGAATACGATTATTTGATCGATGGTTGATTTTCCTTAAATTAAGTTTAAAATATAAAGAGAGACAACGGCGATTTAATTAATAAAATCAGAATGCAGTTTCATTTAATAAAATAAGAATCATGGAAGAAATGCACGGATTTATGTAATGAAGGATAAAACTTGCCAAAGTTTCTAGAAATATGATGAAAGAGACCTAGAGTAAGTAAACCTTTATTCTCTAAAACTTATTATGATGATTATTTATAAGTTTAGGTAAGATTTACTCAGTTTGATAACTAATTATTTAGACGAATTGTGATACTACGAGCAACATACTTAAGGAGCGCGAGGATTCATTACATGCATCCATACTCTTCAGTAAAGTCAATCTTCTTTTCAGTGAGTGAAGTGCATAGAGAAACGAAAGCTCATATCTCAGATTAAGGTAACTCTATATTCAAAAGGATAAGCATTTTGACTGATATTCTATAGGATAAAAGTATGAGAGCAAATGAACTAAATGATTCCAAGCCAAAGTCAGAAAATATATGATAAACTGAATGAATACAATAAAATCAGAGTAATAGCGCTTTCAAATTATTAGTCGCTCATTATAAGTCTCTAAATTTAAGAAGGTCTGTATTAGAAATTTTCGATTCACTAATTTATTCAACCTATAATATGAGGAAGTATATTATTTGATGATCGCAAATTGAGGTTTTAATTATTGAGAAAATCAGCCATAAATACAATAATTGAAAAGTTTAATAAATAACAGAAGATAATTTCCCCATTATGTAATCGGGGTTTGAACCATTAATTTGAATTATTTTAACGTTTATTGTAAATTACTAAAATGATCACCTATGTCTAAAATGTAACAATTAGCTTTTCACTTGCTTATACTTTGAAATAGCATTGCTCAAATTATTAGTCTTTTCATTATCCTGACTCTTCAGTCTTTGTCATCTTTGAACAATTCATTCCAGCACTATTGGCACATTTGTATATGAGATCCCTTTGCAAAGCTTTCTGGTGTTTTGCAGGTTAGCCAGAAATCACACTACAGTTTCTTATGCTTGCCATGCCGATTCTGCCCTTCATTTTTGTCTATATGTTCTTTTAGCTCAAATAGAAGTATAGATATTGAGCAAGCTAATCTGATGAGGCAATTTTTAATATGGTTTCGACATATAAAATTAGACCCCGCCAATTCTCACCCATCGACCATCCCGCCAATTCGCACCATAAGTTTTAGTAAATAATTCCTCTTTCTTAGGTTTGTGAATTGGTTAAACTATGAATAAAGCGTGGAACTTACAATCTGAACAGGTCTTGCACTAGTCTCCATAGCACCTCTGATACGCAATGTTCTCCTTCGATGCAGCTGCTTTCTTATAAGTCGATGCATGTTTGCCCCAAAGATCACCCGAAATAGGTTTTTTGGAACGACATCCCTTGAAGCACCAATGCTTTAAGAAAGTGCCATCCCTGAATTTTAAGGCCTCCCTGGGTTGCTAGCTTTCAATGCCTTTGATCTTTGTCGTCTATTCGGACACTTTAGCCTGAGAATAGCCTGCTTCCATATCTTTTCTATTTGCTAACAGCTTAGCTTCCTTAGGCTGATTATGATTTATTTTGGGGCTGAATTCAATTCTTTTGCCTGAGCTTTCTCTATCGCCCTCCTCTTTATGATTCGACTCCCCTCTTCTGATGTACTTCGTTGTTGGCTCTTGAATCTCAAAGCCCTGCTCACGAGCCTACTCTTTGTCTTGGATGAGTTCCTGAGTAGACAAATCAGATTTATAGATGAATTCCAGTTGTTTGGAAACTTTCTCAATGTTGTGCGAATTGGCGGGGTGGTCGAGGGTGCGAATTGGCGGAGTCAGATAAAACCTATCTATTTTCTGTGAATTTTGATTGATGTTTTATCCAATGCTATGACACATCACCTTCTTTCCCTACCACTCAAGGCCTCTGTATCAGAGCTCTATGTTCCCAGAGAAGCCCATTTTAGAGAAGTACGTAGCGCTAGATTGCTCACTGAGTCCAGCCACAAGTGTCATGCTCCTGCGGCTATACACTTCCTGTCCCTACATATACTGCACCACGTCTTCCAGAAACTCTTTCCCATAGCCCTTGCCACGATATCCTGCCCTCGTTGCCATGTGAAGGATATACCAGTTAAGATCATTCGCTAGCTCTCCAATAAAAAAGGCTGCTGCAAACACTGTCCCTTTGGTACGGCACTCCACTAGTTCACATTTCAAAGCAATGTGCCAATTGGCAAGAATTTTATGGAAAATGCTCCTGTACTCTCCTTGATCCTTGAAGAACTCATTGATAGCACCAATATTCTTTGCAGATTTGTTCCTCAAGAACTCGTAACCTCTACTTTCAAAGAAATGTGTGGGATCCAATTTGCATTTTGGTAGCTGTGACAATGACAGGGAGGCGCTTAAATCCTTGTATTCTTCTAACTCTTTGCTCAGAAATCTTTCCATTTTCAAATTCGTTATATCAAACCCCAAAGTTAATTTAAGAGGTAATTAATTAAATGTCTTTTTTATATTTTACTTTTCAATTATTGACTTAATCACTGATTTTCTCAATATTCAAAATAATTTATACTCATTTCATTGAACAATAAAATGCTTTAATTTAATTTAGTTTATTAGATGACAAAAATCCTTTTCACAGTCTATATACAGGTTTTGCCTCTATTTTTCAAAAATGTATCATTTTGCTTCTTTAAAGCCTTAACGAAGGAGGACGAAGCTCTTTTCATCTGTTCTAAAACTTGGTACTTTAACGCTCCTTGTCGGCAGAGTATTACTAGAAACATAAAAAAGGTAACTCTACTAATTTATTAATTCTTGCTGTTATTAGGAACGTTCTTGACAAACAGGCCGGTTTTAAATGGTTTTGAAGCTAGTTCTCTAAAGTACAGTAAAAAAAAACCAGCTGATTTTTATAGTAAATGCTTGCTTTCTAGCCAATAATGAAAAATAGGGCCTTTTCTCTATCTTAAAAAAAATTTTGTTTATTATCATAATTTAGAATTTATAGATTTTTAATTCTTACATTTTTATAAGATTCTCTTTTAAGTTCCATCTTGATATTAACTTAGATTTTTCAGTAATGGCAAGCCAAAAGTTTGAGTTATAATTAGTGCAAAAATAAGCGCTAAACTTTTTTAAATTGCTTAGAAAAAGATCAAGATAAAATATTTTACTTTCATGCGTTTATTCGATGTTTATGCTGGTTACTTTGAACAAGTACATTCTCTAAGTTTTTATGTTCGGGTCTATTTTCATTTTTATACTATATTAATGAAAATGTGAATTAAAATAATAAACATATTTTCAGTTCACTTTTCATTATTACTACAATTTATTACAAATTTCTAT
This sequence comes from Tetmemena sp. SeJ-2015, assembly GCA_027382625.1. Classification (NCBI taxonomy): domain Eukaryota; phylum Ciliophora; class Spirotrichea; order Sporadotrichida; family Oxytrichidae; genus Tetmemena; species Tetmemena sp. SeJ-2015. The sequence continues at coordinate 9,672 of JAJKFJ010006418.1, forward strand.
TTATTATTTAATCGTACCCTCCTTTATTATATTCACTTATTTAATATAGCTCTAATTAATTAAATTACATCATATCATTCTTAATGTCTACCAATTTCATGCTCAGTGAAAAAAAAATTTTACTTTTTGTTGAAAACTTTTCAGAGTTTTTTAATAATAATACTTTTTCGAAAAAAACGATTTCTAGTTTCTCCAAGAATTAAATTTAGTCACTATAGCAGTAAAATTTAAGGAATGTAAAGTTCTAATCATCTCCTCCTGCATTCAAGTATTGTTATTTCTATTGCTTAAAAATCTTAAAAATGTCTTTTGAAAATTTATAAACATTTATATTGATTGTTGGATTAAATCATAGAAAAAATAAATGAAAAAAATTAAAATAGTTATAAAGATAGAGCAATAATTTAAGGAATGAAGGATTTTAATTTAAAATAAAATTAAAATAGATTAATTGCTATAAATTTTTAAAAATTTAAGTTGACAACTCAATTATTAATTTTTTTTTAACGAGCAAATTCAAATAAAACTTATTTTATTTTCCGAGTAAAAACCTTATACAGATCAAAGCTTGAATGAAATTTCGAAAATCTATTTAATTAAAATTTTAGTATATATTTTTAAAATTCAATCTTAAGATGCAAATAATTAAAGCAGCTCAAATATATTTTTAATGTTAATTAAATAAATTCTTTTTTCTTATTGAATTATAATTTTCAGAAACTTTCTAATTTATTCTAAATTAAATTTCCTAATTCGTGAAATTATATTATTTTTTTTAATTAAATTATATTTTTCTTTTGAATTTATCTGACTTAATTAATGATTTAAATAAAAATAAAAATTATTCTAAGCAAATTAAATTTGTATTCTATATTTTTCTATGTTGGTAAATTTAATTATTTTCTATTATAATATTCATAATATGCAGGCTAAGGTTATCCTTTAGATCCTTAAGCATTCTCTAAAAAAATTATTTTACAAAGTTAAAACAAATGATCATCTCTATTAAAAAAAATAGTTCTTTCTTTTTTATCACTAATTTCTAGACATTATGAATTAAATTAACTCATTTTACTACTCATAACAAACGAAAGTGCACAGTTCATTTATCTTATTAATATTTTATTCACCTTTAGTAATATTTACCTTTATATTTCTCCATAATCTAATTGCAAATACTAAAAATTATGATCTTTGACATCATTTTGAATCGACCATCATCTTAAAATAAGTATTTTCATTTTCATGAATAAAATAAAATAAAGCTTATGGGGATTCTAGTAAATTAAATTTTAATTTCTGAGTCTACTATTTGTTTTTAGATCCCTAGACTGACTTCTTAGTTTCCTCTTATTTTGTTGGTGAGATTTTCGTATTTTATTGTGATTGGGTTTATGCTTCGTGGGCTTTATCTGAAGCTTAGAAAAGTTTTAATTATTTCCTAAAATAATTTAAAAATAAATAAATTCTCTAACTTTAATTTGATAGTTGTATTAAAATATAATGGTAGCTTAGTTTAATTTAGTCGTCTTTTCCTCTGATTTATTATATTGTTACATTGTTACTTATCGATGGCTATTGGAGTTAGATGAATTCATTTTAGGGTCAGAAATTTGCTTTTGGCTCATTTGTTGCTGCTCCTGAGACTTATCAGAATTCTTAATGGTTACATTAGATTATTTCATCTTCGTACTCTCCTTGGTTTCTTCTTCCTCATAATAAAATATATTAATCGCTTCTTCATTTTATAAATAAAAAATAATTTAAAAATTAAAGAACAAAAATTTATAGGAATATATGGACTGGGAAGCAAAGAAATCTCACATACTTAATATCTAAAATATATAAATCCATTATTAAAGGATATTCAGTTATTAATAAATGTTTTCAATCAATTGAAAGACAATAATTTAATTATGTATCGAAATGAATTGCAATAAAATATAAATTAATGAGAATTTAGGAATAGATTCTACCTTTTTAAACGATATGTCCCTTTCAAATATTTATTTATTCAGAATCAACTTTTTTTAATTGAAATGCGGAAGGTAATTATTTCTTTAAATATTTTAAAATAAATTTTCTTTAAGAAGTCAAGTTTAAAAGCTCAAATAATATATAATATTTAAATTGGTTCTTTAAAATTTAAAGGTAGATTTGCCGCAAGTTTATAAATCTATTTTAAAATATGAATTTTAATTAACCATAGACTTTTGCATTTTCAAATTCAATAATCGATAATTTTTTTATATTCTAAGAAGAAAAATAAATATCATTACAAATTAAAAGGAAAGGGGGAAAACTTCTCAAGATCTCATCTCACTATTATGAAGTTTATTGTAAAATAACAAAAGATTATTGTATAAAAAACTGTTTATCTTTAAAAATTTATTTTAAAGAAATTATAATGAGTGGGGTTCTTCACTCCAGCTATAGGATGAGTCTCTTATGTTTATTAGTGGGGGTGATGATCATTATAAGAACTTAATAGTCCTTTTTTAGGCATTTAACTAAATTAAATTATACCTCTCATATAAAATACATTTAGTTTTAATTATTAATTTAGTCAAAAATTAATAATTTACCATATTTTTAATTAAATAAATTCTTCTTCCTATAAAACTATATTGAAAGATATCTAGTTTAAAACCACTTATTTTAAAGTACAAAAAGTATTTAAATCTTTAAGAAATAATAAAATAAATGTAAAACATATCTCATTAAAATCTTACTCTTTCTATTAACTTTAATCAGTGGCAGTTTTAGTCAATTATTGGTCAATAATTACATCTTCGTTAAAATTGACCCATATTCCTTAGTCCCCGATCGAATTCTGAGGGTTTAAATAAATAATTTTAAGCAGACCTAGCACCCTCCTCAACTTATCAATTAATTAATAAAAAGTAATTTCTATAAGAAAATCTATATTTTGTAAATAAAATATGAACATTTTTTTGAATTAATTAAGAAAATAATAATTAATATAAAATGCTTTTTGAGTGCATCTTTAAATTGATAAATGCTTAATTGAATACTCAAATTTTAGTAAGATAAAAATAAAAAAATTAAACGATGAAAGAGGAATAGTAGTTCTATTGCAAATTAATTAAATATAATTTAAACCCATTTTATTAAAGTTAAAGTATGGCAATTTTGTTAGATTTATCTAAAAGAGCTAGTTATAAATTTAATATACCCTATTTAAAAGTTATCTAATTATAACGTATGAACCTCGCGTGAGGCTCTGTTGATCGTTTGCGATATCTTTGTCCTGATTCTAAATAGCAAACTTAGTTTCAAGAAGATTGGGATTTATCAAAAATTGGAAAGATGTAAATTGGCAAGAAAAGGAAGCTCCATTGCTTTTCAGATCACATAGAATTCTAACAGAATCTTAACTTATTACCAAGGAATAATAAATTAAAATCAACTAAAAAAGAAATAGATATAAAAGATAAGTTTTCTAATACATAATCTCAAATATATATTTTATATTTCTTAGAGAATCTTTTTAATAGGAAAATTTTAATTTTCTCATGGAAAACGAAATGTTCAAAAAAATTTTAACTTAATCTTTCCTTCTTTTTTTTGAATTATTTTAGCAATAATGATGCCACTTACTCTTTAAACTTATATTTCATCCTTGTTTTAATCAGCAGATGATTGCTGATCTGATTGCAATAGCTCTTTGCTTTCCATCTTTCTCTATTATAACTTTTCATTAATAATTTAATTGCATTAAATTATTTAAATAAATAACAAGAATAATAATTAAATGTTAAAAAATATATATGCCATTTAATATTTAAATAAAATTAACTTTTAAGAAAATGCAGTTTCATAGGATAGACTTAAAGAATCCATATCTTACTTACTGTTAACTCTGTAATAGAATCTTATTATTTATAATGCAATAGCTACTATTAAATTAAATATGGTAGCCCTCAAATATCTTTTGAGATCCCTTTAATTTCTAAATCTGTCTTTACAACAAATATTCTGCCTTTTTAATATCCAACTTTAATATTGACAATTTCAAATTTTTATTGTGGGAATTTACAAATTACCAATACTTTAATTAAATTCTAATCATTTGCATATCTTCAATTGTCTTTATCAAAGGAACTTGATTAGCTGTGCTCTTTTTTGTGTTTGTTGAATAGGTTTTAAACTTCCCTTTCTCTCTTATCCTCATCTATACTCCATATTTCCATGCCCTTCTTTTTCTGTTGAGGACCTGATAGAAATTCCTTATTCGGGCTCCTTTTTTAATATTTTGTATTATTGGCTGAAGAAAATAGCATAGAGCCCTTAGGCTTTGGTTATTCTTAATTTTATTAACTTAGATTTTGGGAGTTACTACTTTCAAAACTTGTTCCTTCTTTGTTTAAAAATTTGTGCTTTAGTTCATTTGATTAATATCTTGGTGAGTCTGAGTAGCTTTGCTCTTCTTTTGTAGCGCGCTCTTCCATTTAGTTATTAAGCTGAATCAATAGTTTTTGAGAGTGATACTGCTCTTATATTTTATATAAAAAGGATGAGCAAATAACTTTTAACTTTGTGACATCGTAATTAAATAGAATATTACAAAAATTATTTCTCTCTTTTAGGAAGTCATCAAACTTCAGAATATTTGCCCTATTGGAAGAGTCGAACTATATTGAGTTCTATTTCATGAAGAAATCCACCTCCTCTTTCAGTGCTATGAAAGTAATGGTCGGCTTAACATGTAATACAATATAAATTGATTTTTAATTAGCTTGTCTTTGATTGCCTTTTAAATCTTGGCTTGTATTTCTTCATTTCCACTCACCCACGACAAGAAATTAATTATAAAAGTGGAGAACAATTCAATGTCAAATATATTTAAGAACTCTTCTTGTAGAGTGGTAGCGTACTTCTTAATGAAATCTCCAGTGAATAAATTGGCGAGCAGTGTATTTCCCATTATTGAGCCTAGCTAGAGGAAGTCAACTCTATTTGTTCTTGCCAGCTGCCTGAGGTCGACATTCTAAAACATTTTCTTCACTTCTTCGTCTTTTATGAAATAAAAGATGATAGCTATTTCAAATATTTATGAAGAAACCCTTGAACACTCTCTTCTAAGCCATGTCAAACATCAGCTTGAAGATGAGTGAGTCGTTCCTCTTTTGCAGTTCGCCTAAATTTCTTATGATTTGCATCTGCACACACTAGTACACCTGCTGAATATATATAAAGCACATATTTGATATATTAAGAACGAGTTGGTTGTACCTTACTAACTAAGTAATCATGATAGACCTGTCTTTCTTAATGAACTGCTCCCTCGCTTGCTCAAAGTTTAGATAGTTTTTCAAAGAGAGAACTACAAATAGAAGCTCATCTCCAAATGGGCGGCTAGTATCACTCAGAATCACGATAACAATAATTCGAATTCATTTCATTTATATTTTAAGATGAAGCTTTCTAGAATGATTTCATAAGGATCCTACTGCTCACCTGATTGCTTGCCTGAAAATAGTTTGTCCTTCATCAAGAGTAGTTGCTGGCAAATTATTAAATTAAGGAGAGATTAAAATGAAGGCATACAGGATCATTGATCTTAGAGGAGTGGAGGTTGAAAGAGAGTGAAGAGAGCAAGTTAGACAAAGTTATTGTATCTACATTCTCCTGCAAGCTTATCATTTAAACAAGTGCATCTCGCACTATCCCAAAATAAGATAACAAAGATAAATAGGAATACATAATAATTTGTATCTACATATATTCTTACGAGATCTTCAAGCTTGCTGATTGCAGTAAATAATAAATGACTACTTATTAATAGATTGAGGTGTTGGTATCGTATCTAAAGTTAAGGCAGCCATAGCCCATAGCTTGAACTAGCATGGTGAGTCTAGTTACCTGTTCCACGTGTGAGTAGTTCTACCTCAGATAAGGCACCAATCTCTTCATGTTAGGCTGCAGACTCAATCTTAGCAATTGCTCGAAAGCTTTCATTTATTAAAACATTTTAAACTTAAATTAGAAGCTCTCTTATTAGATGGTTTCGATAGAAATTTCAATTCATCTATATATTGATAAATAAATTTAAGTAAATTTTAAAATTCAAAGTGGTTCTGCAGCAGTTTTTGAGTTCTGATGATGCTGTATAATAGACTAAATATTAAATTTAAAAATCTAAATAAGACCGACTACACTTTCCATGTCGAAGTCTATCCATCTATTTTCAGGAACCTATTTTAGCTACTATTTTAAAGTTAATTTATTTTTAACTTCCAGAAGCTTGGAGAGTATGATTTCAAATGCATCTTCAAAATAAAACTCCATCTTGCTGCTTTAATTAACCTATAAGCAAATATATAATTTTTATTAAATGCTCATAAAGAGGAAGTAGCTAGCAGAGTGGATAACTTTATCGTCCATTTAAGTGATTTCCATTTAAATAAATTTATTTAAAATATGATTTCATTGAATCTCTGCAGATACTCGTCTTTGAGGGGATCAATTTGCGCATGGTTCATGTCTCCTAAGGGATAACTGAATTCATTCTCATGCTATAATGCGTGCTTAGAAGATGAAAAACAAATGGAAAGTAAATCTCAATATTTTAATTGTGAAAAGTTATTGGATAGTTCTTTTAATAGCAAAGTCAGATATAAATAAAGATATTTATCTTCACTTAAATAATTTATTATTTACCTGTAAGAAAATTAAAAGAAATTAAAATTATTAAAGATCTATGAGATTGAAGCGCTTTAACTTGAGTTAAATGTGGTCATCAAGCATTTTCTTAATTAACTTTAACTTTTCCTGTTCTCCCTTTCGCTTGTACTCTCTGTCCTTCGACAAAATTAGCTCAATATGTATTTAAATTTTAAGATATTAGGTTTTTTATATGATTCTGGAGCATGATATTGAGGACGAAAGCATCTTGAGCCTGATTGATAAATTTTTAAATCTGATCAGAGTGGACACTGATAGTCTCTCGTTTGGTATCTTCTTTCTTTGTTTGGCTCTTATATCTGGTGCTTTCCTTAATAGTGCTATCATCTTGCCGCATCAAGGTCTCAAAATTACTAACAGCAGTGCACATGTGTTAAAATAACTAAATTCAATTTTTTTAAAAATTAAATTAGTTCAAAGCTAATCTTAATTGCTTATTGTAGATTATGGTGAGCAGCGTAATTATCAGCGAAGGCAGTGATTACAGAAGCCACGTGATAGTCTACTATCTTTTCACTCTTGGAAACTACATATTTAGCTTCTGAAATTTGTCTATTAATCTAAGGACCCTTGGTGTCTTGGATTTATTAGAATTTAGTATTTGAGATGCTGAATTACTTGAACAGAAATTGGGTGATTGTTTGATTGCTATTGATTTAATTGCATTGCTATTTTGAGCTGAACTTAAATTAGTTATAGTCGTATTTAGGAGCAGGATATTAAGAGCTGTTTGCTTAAGAAACAGTTAGTAAATTCTAGAATAAGTATTTGAGATGGGAGAGGGTCTATTGCTTTTGAGTGGCTATCGATTTCATTGTTTTAATATTCTAGATAATTAATCAAGCAAATTCATTTTATGGCTTGATTTAATATTTCATCCCATCCCTCTAATTAAATAAAAAAATATTGCTTTTCTGATTTTAAATAACAATGATTTGAAATATAAGTCAAATATAATATGAAGTTAAAGTAAATTTGTTTATATTTTACAGATAAAACAAAATAAAATGCTTTTATACGGAATTTAATTCATAAGACCAGAAAATTATTTTTTAAAAAAAAAAACTGCTCAATTATCTATAAAAATGAGATACAATTCAAAGTTTTTTACTTTAATGGTTTAATGATTGCAAGATTTGAGACTTCTTGCACAATTATTTTATAGTACCATTGTTATTTTATTTGACTTGAATTCGCTTTAAATATTTTGACTACGAAGATGAAAAGTGTCGATTGAGAAATAAATTAAAGTGGGGTGAGAGAGTGATTAAGACTAAGAGTATAAGTTTCAAATAAAATATCGTTAATATAATTTAAATATAT
>JAJKFJ010006436.1:0-17671 GCA_027382625.1 Tetmemena sp. SeJ-2015
AATAGGAATAAGTTGGATCAGTCGTATTTATATATTTAATTTCTGATTTTTAACTAATGTAAATTGATCATTAATTTTTGATTTAATTTAACAATCTCCTAATTTTCATTAAATTCCTACCTATAATATATCGTCTTTTTTTGTAAATTTTCAAATTTCTAAATAAGAGCAATCGTATTTTAACAATATTATTTACTCAAAACTTTCAATATTGGAGCTTTTAAATATAAAATTAATTTAATTCTTGCTAATTTTACAATTAATTTGTACTAAGAATAATTAAAAACTTTTTGCAATTGTAATATAATTCAATGAATAAATGAGTAGACTTCAAATAATATATAAAAGATGAATGGAAAAATTATAATTCTTAATTATTAAAAACTTCTTATTAGGACATACATCATATTAAATTTACTAGAATTCAATAAATATCACAAATAAATATCATTCAATATATGCAGATATGCGATATCGATAGAATCTTATAATTAAGCATAGGCCTTATTATTTTTCTCTTACAATATTAACCTATTAATGACTTAAATTTATTTTAATTACTTCCAAATATTTTCTCATAGAGAAAAATTATATATTTATTTTTAAATAAATATTTATTCTTTTAAAACTAATCCATTAATTTTTTAAGAAAACCTTTACTGTAGTTTATTTAATTGCTTCCAATTATTTATTTTATAAAAAACTCCTTTATATACTTTTATAGTTAATTAGAGAATGATCTTTAATTTCTTTACAAATAAAATTGATTAAATTTAGTTGAGTCAGTATTAATAATAATATTTATACCTGAACATCAACCAAAATGCTTACTATCTTACAATGGCAAACAAATATTAGCATCCCCCAACATTTTTTATGTTCAGAGATATATCCATGCAATCATTGACAAAATATTGGTGGAGCTTAGAATTTATATATCTTTAAAATTTTAAATTATTTTAAAATCTTTTTGTAAAATTATCTACTTAAACATATTACATTATATTGGAAATTTATATTTCTCTACAAAATTAAATCAAAATAGTTAATTTTAATCTGAATATTAACATTCTCTTTAGAGAGTTTAAGGTCCACTAAATAATTTTTAAAATATAGATAGTAATTTTACATTATATTTTGCCTTTCGCATACCACAACATTATGAAGATAGATTCATTTATTTAAGATTCACATATTTAGATATCTCAAGGGATATTGATGACTGAGGATTTGGTATGTTCTGGCTCACTGAATTTATTTCTTTCACTACAAAGACAACTCTTCTTATTCTATACTTTCATGAGCAGCTGTACGAGGGTTGTTAGTTACTCATATTGAGTTTTTAGTATAGTTTATAATTGTCCTCTTTAAACTGTAATAGCTATATTTTTAAATTACACTAGAAATATTTTGCTTAAAAGATTGATAAATTACAATTAAATTTTAATTAAAAAATAAGAATTCCAATTTTGGTAGATTAAATCAGCTAACATTGGAAGTGTTTGGTGGTATTATGAGAGATTTGTGGGACTTATTGTATATGCAATTAATTTTTTTTTTAATTAATTCCAAAAAGGGAAAGAAAGATGTAATAATTTTTAATAAAATATTTAAAAAGATATGAAATCGTTGTTAGAATAGAAAAAAATATTAATACTTTAACTTCAGATTCTTCAACAAGCTGATAATCCGTTCTAAATAAATTAATTTATAAATCAATATAAAAATGGAAAAGAAAACTTGTAAAATTCGACTTTCAAGAGTATTGTCTGTGATCTTTTCTTTAATGCTCGAAAAAGTTACTCGGTTAATATTCTTCATTTCGTATATCACTTCTAAGCATTTCATCATTGAAAGAAGAAACTCATGTTATATTTTGATAGCCAAAGATTTAGCTTATTTAACAAACTAAAGATAGTTCTTTTTAATATATTAAAGTATTTTTTACTATCTCAAAAGAATCAAGAGCCTGAATCGCTTTTAAATATATCCTGCACTCTTTCGATTGATATCAGTCTCTCTCTCAATTTATTTATTAGCTTAAATATTATCTTAGAAGTCTTTGAAGTTTGCATTAACAAAATTATAGATTCTTTTAGCTGATTGAAGCTTGGTATTGAAAAATTGACTTACAAACATTGATAAAAATTGTTATGATCATCATTAAAACTTTTATCAAATTTATGTAAAGAACCTAAAATTTATCATTCCTTAATTGAAAAAATGCTGAAAATTCTTGTGGCCTTAAAAAATTATCTCTAAATTTTGAATTGTAAAAATTAATTATTAATTGATGTATCAAAATAATATGCTTCTTTATATTATTTTGTTTTATTTAGTAACCACCTTTCTTGAAACAAATTACAGTAAAAATTAAAAAGTCTCAACAATTAATTAAAAAAAATTAAATAAGTATATTTTTCTAGCTTGGATAATAATTTTTATTTCAAGTGTGAATTTATTTTATTTAATAAAGATCTTATCTATTTAATTGAATAAAACCATTATATTATGGCAATAGTTTATTTTTAGTTTCAAAAATATACCAAAAGATTCATGGCCTGAGGAACTTTATGAAGTACTGCCTCCTCTTTTAAAAAATTAATTTAAAAATATTTATTGAAGAACACTATATTAATTATCCATACATAAGTAGATATATTATATCATATCATAAACATACTAAATCAACAGTTATTGATTTCAAATTCAAAAATTATAAAATACTTTCTCTTTCAAAGCTTTAGCTTCTCTTAAACTTAAATATGAAAATAAATTGATTATCATTTCAAACGAAAGAAGCTTAAAAGATATTTTCTCCTGCATTTTATCGTGAAGAAAGTATGGATATTAAAAATCTTATATCTTTTGCGATTCATTACTTTATTATTTTAAGTTAGCGTCTATTATATATTTATTTTAACTGAGGGCGGGATTTTCTCGTTGTTGAGAAATTTACTAAAATTCAGAATTAAATTTCTTTATCTTCATTAATTTAAATGAAGATAATTCAAGAGGTGATTTCTTTCTGATAATTTGATATGTTATATATTTTTATTTCAATATTGGTAAAATTCAAATCGCTGACGATTGCTTTATCTAAAAAATAAGTAATTTTAATGTTTTTTTTTGACTGTTTAAGAATTTAAATTATCATAAAAATATATTGAAGTATGAGGGTTAGTCTCTAGATATTCCCTCTGCAACTTTGCTCGAAAAACTCTAATCGACTCCACATCTTGATAAATATTTTGATTTAAGCAAATAACCAATAAAAATCCAAAGAATTAAAGATGCTTTCAAATTTAACTAACCTTCAAGAAGCAGATACTGCAACAAGCAACTCTCAGACCGGTAATGTTGCTGCTGATTTCTCCTATCTCATGTATCAACAAGGCATCAAAATGAAAAAAAAGTAAAGAAGACAAACAAAAAATTAAACAATTACTAAAAATAGGCAGTGCAAAAAAGAAGGAAAGCATTATTTCCCTGATTAGTCAATCCTCAATTCTACAAATAACTGGCACTCACACTAAATACATTAGAAATCATTTATTTTTTATATATAGCATTTTTATATATAGCAATCGCAAGTCTAATCTTCGTATTTGGCCAATATATAAAATGTATTATTAAATATAAAATTATTTATTGGGGAATTAAGAACCAAGTCATAAATAAAATAATTTAAAGTTTAAGAAAAAAATGATACCAAAATTTTATTTACAGAAAGGGTAAAAAGAATAGAATCTTGCATTTAAATTTCCTAGTTTACGCATTCTCTAGGTCTCAAAAAGGCAAAATATTAAATTATTAAGTTATTAAAAGCTAATATGTATTAAACTTCATTCGCATCTATTTCCAACTTACCAATTGTCAGGTGGTCAGAAAACTTTTTATTAATACTGTAAAATCATAACTTTTTTTAGATGGTCAGAAGATCAATTAAATTAACGAATTTATTATTTAATCGCAAAAATGCGGAATCAATTAATTAAATTTCACATGTACTTCTAATTTTGACTAGCCCTTGCTTGTTAGAATTATAAGCTTGGATCTGAAGCATTAAATTTTAAAGATTTAACAGCTAGTACTTAGTGTGAGCCCTCAATCTTCGTAGAGGAGGGGCTGTTCTTGAATAATAAATTTACCGCTTTGTAATTTTATAATCTTAAATGGCTGGAGTTCTCTAAGTCACTCACACTTCTTACACTTACTTCAACAAGGAATAATTACTATGATTGAGAGATTTTTAAGAGCCCAGTTCACTAGTCTCATTGCAATTTGATATAAATCTATACTCTTATATCTATTATAATTTTAGTCATATTTAATGACTTTCAAATTTTATAAATTTATATTTATATTCTTGGGAGCAGCAGCAAATATTGTGACAAAATAAATTTATTTCAAATAGAGAATATTTATGAAATAGATTTAAAACTTAGTAGTCTTAACTTTTATTCTTTTACAGTGCTTATCAAGTATCTGCAAATACCCATTCTTAGTTATTTATTTTTTATAAAATTATTTATTCATTTAAATAAAATTGATTTAGTAATACTATAGATTTATTTATATTTTAAAAAAAATAGCATAAATATATTTTAATGTCAATTTATTATAACTTAAATTTCAATTTTATAGATAGAAAATGAATGGATAACAGAAATTAAAAAAAAAGATATATAAATGATCATATAGTAAAATCAATAAAGGAATCTCAAGATAATAATTGACATTGATCTATTATCGCATACTTTTGCGCCTACCTGTATCAAGTTTAATTTGAAATTTTTGAAATACCTCTTTTTTCCCTTTTTTAAACATTTCTTCTTCCTCTAATTTAATATCCTCATCTTTCTCTCTTCATAATTATTTTAATTATTTCTTGTTGTTGTTACTCTTAAATAGGGAAAAATTAATCAGAGTTTTTAAATGTAAGTTTTGAATATTTGTCTAAAAAAATCACTCATCTAAACTTTAAACCTCTTTTAAAAAAAAACTGAAATTAAATAAAATATACTTGTTGACTTCTCTCAAAAATCTCTAACATCCGATTCTTGATAAGTATTCATCCAAAAAGATTATCTGTTGCATCATTTGAAAGCTAATAATTATATCAATTAGCTAATCTGAAAATCTCAAAATAATTTGCTAGGCAATTTGATTTAAACCCCATTGAGAAGTAAATTTGCTAATTTAAGCCAGCTATATTGATACTATAACTTCTTATTTCAATAATGAGAGATTTTTAGTAAATAATAAATTATTAAAATATTAATAATTGGATTATGATAGATTAAACTCCCTGAAGAAAAAAACTTTCTAACATTAAATACTCACTCACTCATGAGATTAATTTTAAATACTGGATAAAAGACAATCCAGACTTTCACTACTTTTACTACTGAAGCAGATACACTGATATTAATCGAAGAGACAATAGTTAATTAATCTGAAGCAACAGAGAGTACTCATATTTTTAAAGATTGTCTGAACATCTATTTTTGTGTTGTGTGATAATTTTAATAATAAAAATCAAGTCAGTTATAATTTTATTCGATTAGATTATGTTTTCAGTTTAGTCCTTCCATATATTTAATATTATATATATTTAAAACAACTTTAAATACACAATATTTAGTGAAGTTTTATATAGAGTAAGTGTGCTTTATATTTAATGAAAAAATTTAGATAAGAGTAAAAAGCATAAAATATTTATCTGGACAATTAATTTATCTTCGTAAATTAATTTATAGATGGTATGGATTGAAATATGGAAGTAATGTGATGAACTCGTATGGGGCTAACTCTTGGTAAAGCTGCCCCACATCTACAGGCAATCCAATTTGCGTTTGGGGTTATAGATTTGACATTAACACCTAAAAATGTGTTTAGTGTACTTAAAACTAAATATTTAGCTTGCGATCTTTATATATTTAGCAAGTAGAGAATATTAAAAGAAGCATATATTTTATCATAATTAATTAATTTTGCTTACTTAAGTAAGGAAATCTATTTTATATAATCATTTAGAGCTATACAAAGTAGAAAATTTTTGTATACTTAAGTATTCTTAAAATATAATAGAGATTCTTGAAAAATAATTGCTCAGAAATAATTTTTAACTAATTGTAATTATTCTTATAAAGTAGAGATTATTTAAATTTAACTTCTCCCTGCAATGAATGTAGTTATTACTCTTCAATATTAAAAGCAACTTAAATATTTACCTATAGTTTAATTAAAAATTCAACTAGATGCATCAATTGCTTAAATGGATTTAATTGGGCAAACTTCGCTTGCTTCAAAATATTTATTTTTTTACAAAAAATAATTTATCTGATAACTTAGTTAACCACATAACTTTTACAAGGATATTTTGGCTTAAAGAAATTTGATATAATATATAAATAAAATATTAGTTATTTATAATTTCTATTAATTTTATATTGCTCTAACTAATAGAACTAAATGGTCAGTTATTATATTAAAATAAATAAATAATTTATTATGGAAGGAAAAATAATCATTAATGAAGATATTGAAGAATTAGAATATTATTTTTAAAATCTAATTTATAATTTCTAAATAGTGTAAGCATAAAATTTATGAGGTAAGAATAGTTAACTATATTAAGTAATGCTACTCTCAAGATCTTTTTTTTCACCACAAATTTTTTAATTAATATCTTGAGAAAATAAATAAGTGAAATTCTAATATCTTATAGAATAAAGAATTGCTATAAATTAGTTAATCTTAACATATTTAATCAATAAAGTAAAAAGAGATAATCTTATAAAATAAATTATGATTAAATTTTATTTCATAAAATATATATTTTTACATTAATTTAAAACAAAGTTTAATAAGATTTTTATTTTTTCCAAATAATCTATAGGATTGCCCAAGAGGAGAGAATAAAATTTCATTTTAAATTCATATACTTAAAATAATATATTTTTTCTCTTTTAAGCTAAATTAATATTTATTATTATCACTAATATTTATTTAAAATAAAAAATTTTGACAAAAATAAGACTATAATTTTTTAAATATAAATTTTAATAAATTGAATGATTAATATTTAATTAAGAGTATTTCAGCACTATTACATTTTTGTGTGTTCCCTGCATAAGCCCTTGCTAGTCATGTAGTTCATCATAAATATAGTACTTAATTAAAATAGATGCTATATTAAAATACTAAAATAAAAGTTGCACTCTCGTCAATCATAACAAAAATTTACTTCCCTATCTAAATCTTGCTAGATAACTAATCAAATTTTATAAAAGTTTTTTTTTTAATCATCTTAACATAATTTCCCAATAAGATATTATTTGCTCACTCTACCATATTTAAATATTATATTCGTTAAATCTATTTTGCTTTAAGTCTTTTCTTGTTAATCTATAACAAAAAAGATAATAATAATTAAGGGAATTAAAGGGCCCCCCGGTATAAATAAGATAGGCCGAGACGTCAATAATATTACTGTGACGCACTTATCTGACGCACACAAACCTACCAGCAGAATAGGGATATTAAACACGTGGCACCCCGCCACCTCACATTCTGAGCAGAAGCCCCCGGCTTCACCATCCAAAAAAACCTAAAAGGAGAAAAAAATCCGGTAGCTTCAGACCGAGAGCAAGTCGCTGCTCCGTAGCTTCTGGCTGTCCAGCTACATGACTGAGTGTTTGCCCATAGATCACATCCCTTCACGCCTAACAGGATTAGGAGGGCAACTCGACCACCTTCCCCTGGGCTTCGGCTGCCATTATCCCATGCCTCTTTTAAGCACTCACCCACCAGCCAATGGATTACCAAACCAGAAAGCCTTCAGGGAAAGGGCGACCGGTGCCAAGTGCCGGTCATGTGCGTCCTGAATTTTAACTTTCTAATTTAATTATACACTAAAAGATAATATGATATGGTATTCTAAGAGTTTCATGATGAATTGAATATTGTAGAGTAATTATTTAAATTTGAGATATTAAAACTAATATTGTTCAATATTTTATATTAATAAATAGGAAATTCTATTTTATACCTATTTTTCATAACTATAATACTTATTTTTAAAATGTTAGATAGTAAATTAAACCTAATAACAAATAATCTTCAATTGATTTTAAAATAAGTTTATTTCATCTACAAGTTGCAAGTATTGTGTGTCTGGGTACCTATTTTTGGAAGATGGATCTAACTCATGCATTTCTGCTGCTTCAGGATGCCCAGCCAATATGTTTCTCGATCCTGATGGTTACAGAATTTGCAGGTCTTGCCCTATAGGCTGCAAGTCTTGCACGAACTCCACTTATTGCTATAGTTGCATGAGGAATTACTTGCTCTCTTCAAAAGGAACTTGCAATCCTTACTCTTGCTAAAGTGGAGATTACTTTAACTTAACTTCTGGCACTTGCCAAACTTATAAGCGCAACTGATTGCCCCACCTGCAAATTGACACTAACTGCTTCTTCCAACGGAGTTTGCTATCCTTGGGCATTTTCAGTTTGCACATCTTCGCTCCACACGGACTGTACAGCTTGTTTATGTTTCAACTTCAACATGTACTCAATGCAAATTCTTCTGCAACCAATGCACCAACAAGAACAACTGCGTCAATTGCAAGACTGGGTTCCCCACCATTCCTGGAAACTGCTCTGCGGAGTACTTCTTTAGGTCTGACTCCACAAATACTCTGATTCTTCCCTTCAACACCAATTAATTGACTCCCTCTACTGACATTAATAAAACCACTGTTGAAAATTTATTCACGATATTTGAAGTCTGGTTTAGAGCGGATTCTGCTGCGAGTCCTAACTTAGGTGTTATCTTAGGACTCTCACCCTATAAATTAAAGAAGACAGCGTCTCAAAGCTCAGTTCAGATATCTTACAAGGGTGGCTTTTGCATTTGTAACTATTTTATAGTATATATCTTGTGGCTTGGTTTATTGTGAAACTAAAGATGCTGGATTAACAATTTAATCTAGCTCAAACTCTCCCACGATAATTGCAAACTCTTATAAGCAAAGTGAGGTGAACTTTGTAGAATTTCAAAATGGTTAAAAGAGTTCAGGTTTTGGAATGTAGTGAGAACTCCCTTCCAAATTATGTATGGCATGAATTATGATGTCACTTCGGCCGCTAGTTAACTTTTCGCCTACTGGAAACTTAATGAAATTAATGATGGAACTGTGACTAAGTTCAAAGATAGTTCTCTTAATGGACCTTAGTTCGATCCTTCAACTAAAGTTCCAGCAATGACTTTGTAAAGTTCAGTGGAGTTTAAAGAAGTCTACTAAAAGATTTGCAGTGAGGGGCAGTATGTCAAATTCGATCAGAATGTTGGGTACTAAAAATAATCTACGTTTGTAATTCTTGTAATAGTCTCTGCAAAAACTGCAGAGGTCCTTCCGCTCAGGACTTTTCTTATTTTCATATTATGAGCCTTTGCTCGGCTTGCAACTCTACTTGCACTTATTTAAGATATGTTAAGAAGCTGGGTTATAGGCAATTATTAAATATCATTAAATTAATATATAAAATGTTAAAGATAATGACCTTTAAATAATCATATTTCCATGTTTTAAAGTGTCTATAACAATTTCCTCGAATACTTGGCAGCATTTTGCTTGGACAATTAATGAGGCAAAGGTTGAGTTCAAATGCTTCTTGGACGGGAATCAATTTTCTATAGGCTCAAACAATTTTTAAATTGCAGCAAGCATTGACACTCCCTCTGAAATAACGATTGGAAGTACCATCGATCCGAAGCAATTAAAATGTTTTGTAGGCTATGTCAAAGAGTTCAGTTTTTAACATTAAATAAGTTTAATTTTTTATTTAAGAATAAAATTTATAAACTGGCACTTGCATGGCTTGTCCAAGTAACTGCGCTGCATGCGACATAGCTGGAACTTGCAACAAGTGCATCAGTGGTTACTTCTTAAACGCAAACACATATACTTGTGGAACTACTTGCACCGCTGGATATTTCGCTGATAGCACTTCAGGAGTATGCATGAAATGCCAGCCTGATTGCACTGCTTGTATAGGTAACAACTATACTTGCACTGCTTGCAACAGCAATACCTTTCTCTTCAACTAATCTTGTGTTACTACTTGCCCAATATTGCTATTTATAAAAGTCATATTATAATTAATATAATCATCTAGCATTATAAGCTATAATTTAATAGGCATCCTTAATTGTAAAATGGAAGAATTAAAAAAATAGTTACTTATTAAATACTTGGATACTATCACAATACAGCTACTAGAACCTGCTCTCCTTGTGACTCAAAATGCATGATGTGTGTTTCAAGCGCATTTATTAAACACCTGCAAAAGTCCAGCTCTCTTAAATGGTAGAGCTAAAATTATAATTTAGCTTGTGTTACTTCTTGCCCTGCCAAGTACTATGCTTCATCTCTAAAATGCTATCCTTGCCACACAGCTTGCTAGGTTTGCACTTATAAAATGCACTCAGCTTGTGCGGCGACTTATTATTTGCTGAACACCAGTTGTTTGGCTTCGTGTCCTGCTCCCTATTACTAAGACACTTCAACTTCAATTGATAGAATTTTAAGCTAAGGACTGTGTAGAATGCAGCGACCCTTACAAATTAGTGCAAGTAAACTTCACTTGTGAGATCATAGAAGAGTGCACTGAGGGCTATTTCCAAGATCCTGAAACAGGCCTTTGCTAATTTTGTCAAACTCTACTTGCAAATCTTGCTCAGGAAATCCCAACTTAAAAAATATTTAGCTAAGACAACTTTTGCTCAAAGTGCAATCTATTTTTAATCCAGGTAATTTCAGAGAATACCAGGGCACGGGTTGTGTCTCAAACTGCCCATTAGGGATGTATGGCAACTATGAAAAACAAATTTGTCTATTGAATCCAACAGTTGATTATATTTCACCTGCAAACTAAAGCATTTTCCTCTATGGTAACCATTTTATTTTATTGAGTATTATTTATACAGGAAAGTGGTTTTTACTTTCGTAGATTTGCTGACAGGTTTCACAATTGAGTATCCTCATTATTACTTTTTATTTGAATAAGAATTGGTTGAATGCTAAACGGAGAACCAAGCAACACGTATACATACGGTTGGAAGATTTATCAATAATTAATTATCAAGTGAATGGGAATGTGGACATTTCAAAGGACGTGTACAAGACTTACTACAATACAGACATCACAAAAGTCCATTTGGATAACAACGTTTTGCAAGTTTATAATATTTTAAGCCTACAACTATTACTCAATCACCTTCTACGTCCAAGGCAACACCAAGTACTACAAGAGCCTCTATAAACTTATTTTACTACCTATACATTTCTTAAAAGTCAAAATATATTTAGTGACCTGACTCACATCATCTACTTCGGCTCACCTCCCAGGAATGGAAAGTGCGCAGTCACTCCTCTCATTGGAATAGCCACCATTACTAAGTTCTAGTTCAGACAATTAATTTAAGTCAGTTATATAAATTAATTTAGACAACTCAACTGGGTTGATCAAGTAGACATCGATATTACTCAGATAAAAAACTTATTCCTTTTAATTTCATAATTTGATCTTTCGACTTTAATAAATTTGATTACATTAAGAAACATTTTAATTGAAGAATACTCAGGATAGATGTTAATTTTTTAAGGAGTTCTTCTTCTCAATATATTTAAATGGATGGCGGTTAGAACTACATCCCCATGGATAGTGATGAGAAGACTCCTTCAACTCTTAACTACACTTTTCTGGCCACCTATGACAAGTATACAACTCAAATAGTGATAATTATTTTTAACTGTGAAGATAAAATGCAAAGTGACGAACGTCATGGGTTTTTCAAGTTAGGCTCAAACACAAATTAATCTTGAGAAAAAGTCAAGCAGCTCTGCCTCAAACGACCTTAATCTACTTATTATGTTTACTTGATCCTCTAATGTACACAGAAGAAAACTCCATTCTCCTTTAAATCTAATAACTAAAGTTGATCACATAGA
The DNA here is from genome assembly GCA_027382625.1 of Tetmemena sp. SeJ-2015. NCBI lineage: Eukaryota > Ciliophora > Spirotrichea > Sporadotrichida > Oxytrichidae > Tetmemena > Tetmemena sp. SeJ-2015. Next base: position 12,023 of record JAJKFJ010006436.1, read on the forward strand.
ACTTAGGAAGCATTTTATTATTCCTTCAGCTGATCCCATGATGTTCGACCCTAAAATAAGTCCTTCTCAGTGCACTAGGGACCTCTGCAACATATTTTATTACAATCAGGGTGGCTGTTCTTACATTTCCTACACGAAGAAGTACTACTGCAACTGCCAGGGAGACTATGGAGGTTAGAACTGTACGTTTGACAACAACACTCTAATTAAACTCATCCAACAAAAAGTTTTGGTTCTCTCAACTACTTACTAGTCCCTGCTTGAAAACGAGTATGAGTTTGAGTTCATGAGGATGGTCACCACTTATAAGGAGCAACTCACTGACGATACCTTCGCAATCATAATATCTATTCTTGATGAGAGAATGAATCTCTGGAGTGGCTCTTAATCTGACACCGACTTAACTTCCTATCTCTAAATTCTCTCCAACCTTCTTGAGTATTTTGAATAAGATGCAATTCGGAATAATGTAACTTAGAGTTGGGGGAACAGCACTGCTAAACTTCTCACCTTCAAGTAAAACAAGCAAGACGCTTTTGACTTGTTCGACAGAGTAAGAGACAATGCACTCTCTTAGATCAATATTTATTTTATGGTTACTACTTCCAAGTAATTGATCTCACGAATGATTACTTTCAAACAGCAAATACTCACTCAAGATTCTCTCATCACTCTTTCAGCTTCTAACTACACTAGAGTGAAGGAGAAAACCTTGATCAAAATATCCCCTAAAGTTTTCTAAAATATCACTCTTCCAGTGGAGAACTACTATATTTTGGAGTTAATAGAGTACGCCTTTTCTCCTTTTGAGCTTGTCAACTTACAGAATATTGCAACCAATGTCTTTTAGGCTTCTATTTATAACACCTCTACCTATTAAAAGGCTTCTATATCAGGATTACAGAATCTCATTGAGTTCTATTTCCCTTACAATGATAATCAAAATGTGTCTGACTTCATGAGCACATACAACTCTCTCAGTCCTTAAACCCAAACTGCCAACTTTAATAAGGTAGTCAATTATTTCTAAGTTTATAAATCAGTTTAAAACCTGAAGCGACAGCAGATGCTGAATAGCAGTAACATGAACTGCATGTACTTTGATGAAGCGAAGGGCAATTGGTCAAACAGTGGCTGCATTTCCCTTGGTTTAGACAACACCCACATAAAGTGCGGCTGCAGTCACTTAACCGCAGTAGCACCAACATTTGATAATTTATTTGTGACTCCCCCAACAACTTCTCAGTAAGTTGTGACTTCACCCAACAACAACTACACTTATATTTTTTAAGTCGCAGCGGATGATCCTGGAGAAATAACGAAGGAGGAGTTGCAAGTTCCCATGGACGAATATATTAAAAATCTCCAAGAGCTGCTGCAGCACAAGCAACATTATTTAATTGAATAGCTTTTAATATTTAACCTAAGCTGTCAAGCTTCCTTTTTAAGCCAGGCCTCTATGTGGTGATAATGTTCTGGGGCATGTATGTTTCGAGTCTTATATATTACACAGGTAAACATTGATTGGTCTTTAACTATTGATTAGGGAGGGACCACAAGAGAAGATACGACATGACCAAGTCTCAGATATAACTTATTTATTAGAATAGGGATGATTTGGCTGAGTTGAAAAACGACAAAGTGCAATTTAATATGACATTCATAAGAGAATTGTAAACTGTTAAATAGCTGAATGCATCGAAGATGTAGTCAAAGAATTGATAGCAAGAGACTTTAATCGTAAAAATTTAATATTTTTATATTTGGAGCAGGCTAAAAAGTAGCTCAGCACAACAGTTCCTGAGGAAGCTGCACTAAAGACTGGCAAATCCATAAAATCCAGAAGAAAAGCAAAGATCACGTATAATTAACGTTTTATTAACTTAATTTCTATAGTGCAAAAAAGGACAGCTTTAAGTTGGAATTCAATTTATGAATCTTTATTGTCTATATAAGTGTATTTTAATTGGATCATAATTATTTTTGATTTTTATTTAATGGAAGGGTAGCCTTTAGTGATGGTAGAAAATCTCGAAACTGAAGCTAAAGAGATAGAATTTAGATCTTTTGACTAAATGAATCCAGAGGAGCAGAAAATTTTAATAAAAAGAGCAAGGAGAAAAGTGTTTGGCAAAGTGGGGGATCTTAGCTAGAGACTAGAAAGAATTTATAAGAAGAACCTTGGAAAATACGAGTAGACTAGTGAGAGAAAAATGAGATTTTTTTACGATGCTTTGAAAACTACTCTGTGGATGAGTTTGATGGCTACTACAAGCAAGATAAAAATTCATAATCAAATTAAAGATAGCTCCTAGACATGCGAGACTGGTTTTACTATATCTATACATCTCTTTGCATCTCATAATAACATCAGTCGCTTTTATCTTTGGATACATAGACATGCTCACCAACATAATTCAAGAGCAAATGTTTACAATGGCAGGTGCTGCAATCATCACTCTTATGATTCCTTGGATTATTGGTTTTCCTGTTGCTCTTATTCTGAGAATGCCACATAGCCTAAGATAATAAGTAGAAGGAATAAGAACTAAGAAAGTTAACAAGGTATTTAGGGAGGTGGATAAGTAGATGGGATGGAGATATGCTCTAGGATATTTCGTCTGCTATTCTTTTTACCTAATATTTTATGCATAAAATGATTTAATGTTTGAATTTTCAATTATGGTGTTGTAATAATGACTTTTGTGGTTCTGTTTTTCAATTTCTTTTATCCAAGTGACTACTGCATGAGCTGGTTGTTCCTAGTAGTAGTAATTTATTTCCTTGATTTGGTGGCATTCACTTTTGCTTTTGCAGGGATGCAGTTAATGTTCATTCTCCTGGCCAAAAAGATGCACTGCTTCTATAATTTCTGGACTTTTTTCGAAAAGATTAGGCGCCTCAAGAATCTCATTTATTAAAAATGTAAATTGAATTAGGAATATTTTGTGAATCAAATATTTTATTAATCTCAGAGGGTGATGACTAAGAATACTTATTCTCATTTTTATTTTTTATTTAATTAATTTTTTCGAACTATATTTTTTAAACATAGAAAACTAACTTTTATGTCGATTGAAAAAATTTGAATAAGTTAAAAATAATTTATATTTAAATGCAAATAGTTGTTTGAGAATTTAAATTTCCTTTAAATATTTACAATTAAATGTAGTTTGTAAAGTCCACTAGACCTTACTAACACTAAAAAGCAGAAGCCCTTTACTGTTCCTCCTCAGTTATCACTTTCGGTGGGTATTTTTCTCCCTAACTATCTTTGCTAAGGATAAGTCGGGATGCTGCTACTCGCTGATAGATGAGGAAGAGTCATCACCCTCTGTTCCTGCCTTCCCTTCCTGAAATATTGTTCTGTCTGCACTGGCTCTAGCTCAGAGTACTTTCCACCTATAAGAGTAACACTGAAGGACTAGGCTCTTAGCCTTTAGTGCCTCATATTCTACTGAGATCTTAAAGCTCTTTTAATTTGCTAGAAATTAGTTCAGCAAATTTCTTTTTTCTTCAGCTCATTTTAATGAAAGTATTAAAAAGATTTGTAAATAATTATAATATTATTTTTTAGCTCACATTTTTCACTACTTTCTCGGAAGCCAGTTTTGCTATAGTAGCCACTTTATTCTTTTACTAAACATAAGAGAAGGATTCAAAATAATCTATAACTGGCATTGAACGATTTAGTAATACTTGGCTGGCAAGGAGATCTTAAAGTATCAACTTTTAGCACAGAAGAAAAGAGCTTCGCCTTTTTTCGTCCAGGCTTTACAAAATATAACTGAAAAGTTTTTGAAAAATCGGGGCTGAAAATTTAAAACCGTATCTCCCTTATTTATATTTAGAATTAAAGGATCCGATATAATTATCTTAATAAAGATGAGAATAAATTAATTCAAAGTGGTGCGGCACCAATTTATATTGCTAGCTGCTTTGGTCACTATCCTTAGCTTTTAACAGACTCTAAGTCAATCAGTGTAGACTGATAAAAATTGTTACAAAGTTTAAAATGATTATTCAGGTGCAGCATTTCAATTTAGAAATGCACTCAACACTTCATCATTCAATATTTTTATCAATAAACTATGGCTTCGTATCTTTTTGGGTCAAACTAAATCTTTATACTTTAAAATTAATTATTACAGAGCTTCGATTTTTATGCAAACAAATATTATAAATTAATTTTGTTGAGACTTTTTTCAAAAAGAAATATAATAAAATATAATTTTATTTTAGTAAAATATTCTTAATATAAAATTATGAAATTAAATCTGAATGATCTTAATTAACCTTAAAATCATGTTATGATCTCATGGTGGTGTAAGTATTATAAAAGAAATTTATTTTTAATCAAAAATATAATATAATTTTATTTGTATTTATGAGCAAGTGGCTATTAAAAAAAATTTAGATATTTTAGAAATATATCAGCAATTTATAATTGAAAGAATTTGCAGGATGACCTTCATTATTTTTATAATAAATTCTAATCTTACATAGAGATTAGAATCTGATTATTCTATTTTATGTTAAATATATTCTAGATTTTTAAAAATTTAATTTTTTTTTATTTCCGCGTCAACCATTAATAATTCCAATACAAAATGCTTATTAAGTCGAATGAGAATAACTTATTTTTTGTTTGGATTTCTCTCATTCAGTACTAACTTCAAATGTTATAGTTATGAATAAATTTTGTTGGGCCAAATAAATTTAAATGATTTAACCAGATTATTAATTTTAGGCTAAATTTAATAATTGACTTTCATTTCTCGCTTTTTAAACCCCAATAAGTATGTTAGTAAATATTTTTAGAGAACGGAGTACCAAATAGATATTGGCTTGAAACAGGTTCTGATAAAATTAAATATAAATAGCTCTGGAGCACTTTATGGAACTTTCTACTTCGCTATTGATTCATTTAAATTATTATATTAAAAATATAAAAGACTAGCTTAAGTTTATATGTTGTAAAAGAAAATACAATTTTAAAAAAATTTAATTTTTAACTTGTGGGATATTTAAATTATTCAACAAGATACTCAGGATTTGATACTCTTTATAATTTTAACTCCGTTAATAGATACCAAATGGAATATGGTTTGGTTTGGCTTCAAAAATAATACTTCAATTCTTTATCAATTAAATTCACTATTTAGAGATAATTAATTTTAATTTGAAACTTTCAATATTTTTTATAAGCGTATTTAAAGAAAAAATAATTATATTGGAAATTATGATATCAAATTTCAATTTTGCATTATTAAGCATTTTTTGCAAGAAATGCACCTCCTTATTTATTATAAAGGATTTTCAAAGCAGTCTAAAATTGCTAAATCACAAAATTATATTGTATTTTTATTGAGGATAAAATAATCGATATAATTTTTTTTACATGTTTTAAAACCTCTCCGAAATTATAAAAATTATTTTCCATAACTTGAATCCAGAAGTATTCTGACAATCCTTTATATTTAAAAGATTAAATTGTAATAATATTTTATTTTAATAATAAAACTTTATTTTAATGAAAAATTATTTTTTTAATTTACATTATCAAAACATCAATAATAGTCCAAAGTAAGGCACATTACCTACGAACTTAATTTAAGCAGACATCTTCTACTTTTTTAAAATAGACTT
>JAJKFJ010006438.1:0-17670 GCA_027382625.1 Tetmemena sp. SeJ-2015
AATTTCCATTTTATACTTAGAATTATTTACAACCTTTAATTTGCTTTAATATAACTATAAAATACTTTTAAAGCATCTTTACCTTTTGATATTAATGAATTTATTGAATTTGACAAAATATGTTTTTTTATTATTCTATTACAACTTAATTCAATCACTGGGAGCATTCATAATTAGGTTGTGTTATTGATGGTCGATTGTTGCGCTGCCTGAAAATTAAAACTATAATTAAATTCCATATTTCTAATCTGGTTGATATCTATTTCGCCAGAACTTTGGTTAGAAGAGAAGTCTAGTTTATGCTTTTCGTAGCTCTGAGTTTGTCCCTCCAATATCATAAAACTGCTCTGGTTGTTTAAAATTAACTCTAAAAATAATTAAAGTTTGGGAGCTCGTAGTTGCCTTGAAGAGTCTACAAATATTTCCTGTCTCCGAGGATGGTTCCATCTATTGTAACTTGCTTGTAGTCTACTATGCTGTTGTTCTTTTTCTTTTGCAGTTTGAATTGTGTATTCAATATATAAAATAACATAAACGTCAAATAGTATAAATTATGATGATTGGGAAGTCCGGAAATAGTTCCAATCTTGTAACGGTTGCTCCTCTTTATGTTGTTTATACCGTTTTAAACAGTTTCCCTTCTTGATGGGTGCCCATAAATGTTGAATAATCTTATGTCGTTCGCACTCACAATTTATTAAGAAAAACCATCTCAATTAAAAAATAGACAATAATACTCATTCTGTTTTTATTACAGATTTCTTAAATAAAATAATTTAATTATATCAAATTAATATAAATTTTAGTATATTTAAAAATTATTTAGACAAGAACAATCAATAATTTATCCTTTATAAATTTGCTGAATAAGTAAGAATTAACAACTCAATGAGGAAGATAGATATATAAATCTCACCTTTTTGGAATAATAAAAATAAATTAAAGGATTTATATGCTGCTACTCAAATTAAATAAGTCTTATAAAGTGAAAATTTTATTAAAGAAAATTAAATTAGGCATTAAATTAAAATAGAATAAATCAGTGTCAGTTGAAGGGTGTCAAATTTAATTAATTATTAGACCTTTCGATTCAGCATCAATTTTAAAGAACTTTATATCCTTGTAAGATTTTTGAAGGAGTGCTCAGTCAAGAGTTATAAGCGACACAAATTGTGATTAAGATGAATATTACGATGAAGAGGAATGCGAGGATCATATCTTACTGCAGAGAGGCGCTACAAAGATTATTATAGAAGAAACTCATATTAATTTTTTATTCTTTATCGAACAAGCTGCAGATCAGGGGATGTTTGAGCGATTTCTACTGCCACGAAGTTGCAACTCTCCATTTATTATTTTAATCAATCACCGATTTTAATTAAATTCTCAACTATAATATCTAATTATTTTTTGATTAAACTAAGATTCTTATTACTACCAGGATTGATGATGGAGTAGTTAATAGCAAATGGTGACGCCCCACTTCCAGGCGGTTCTGAATTTTGGTTAGCTTATAACGCAAATATTTAATTGTCATTAGGGTTAAATAGTCCGAGATGCGGAAGAATGTTTATAGGCTTTCCAATTCCTATTTTTGCAAATTAGCTTGGTTGGATGTTTATAGTCGGCTGATACTACTGTCTGAGCGTCACTTAATTTTAAAACTAATTCTTCAGAGATTTCTTACTTTAAAATATTTATGATAATTATATTGCAAATAAAATTTATTATGTTCTTTTTAATTATTTCTGTGATTGTGAATTCTTGAGTGTGGTAAATGTTTTATCTTATTGAGCTAATTCAAAGGGTTTTAGGTTTTACATATTCAAATACTTGGCTTTTTTATGGAGAGTAAGTGGATAAAATAAATATGGCATCTCCAAGTTATAGGTAAGAATTTAATAGATGATTAAGTGTATTAGGAATGTTAATTAAAAAAATTATAAATTATTTATTGCTACAATGGAAGCCTTTGTACTTCATTGCTTTGATTCATCTACTGCTTGGATAATTCGTCATTCTACAAGTAACACCAGTATACGAAAACTACATGAGTAAGTACAATTTGAGTCATTTAATCCCCAATGATGAAATTTCATTCCAAATTTAATAAAATAAATGAGTAAAGTAAAAAGCACTCTATTTTAAAAGCTAAATTTGATTTGCTAATTGAATTAATTTTAGAATTCTCAAGTTTATTCTCTTATTGGGGTTTCTACTAATTGCTTTCATAAATATCTAGAAAAGTATCTTGCACAACTCGCTGTTCTTTTTCAAAATAGTGTTCTAAAATAATTAAAAAGAGCCAAACTTCCTATATAGTAGTTATTTTTGAAAATATAGCAATTGTACTGTCTATTGTTTTACTAGGTGTGTATTTCGCTAAATAAATGAATTCACTAAATCAAAAAATTCTTGAGTATAATCTTTGAAGCTTTCTGAGGGCTGTTCAAAGTGCCAGTCATTGACATTTTGGAAATGTTTGCTTGTCTATGGCCTATTAGTGGCTCTAGGATAATTTATCCTCCTTTTCTAATGAACTAGTCTTGTGTAAAATCTGGATTAAAATAAACCCTATTGCCCTGCACATCTTAAATTTCTGTGTTTAGTCCAATTTCAAGCAGACTTTGATTCTTTTTGTCCACTGATTGGTCAAATGAGTTATTTACTACACGAGATTTTTCAGGCTTGCTTCCTAATCTTCTTGAACCCTATTGATTAAACAATCAAATAATTAATTATTTGGAAAAAAAAGTTGAATATCGCAATTTTAAATAAGAAAATTATACATCATCATCTTGAAAGGTTAAATGGCAAAAAATTAAAATATATAGCACTTTTTTATTCGAAAAGGAATATCTAATTTTTTAAGCATGAATTTTATTAATTGATCTAATTTTAATATATTGAAAGTCACAATTAAAAATGAGAAGTGCTTTTATACATTTTTATTATATCATCCGTAAATTATAACTATAATATCTCAGTATTACATTTAATACTTTTCTTAAACCAATAAAAAATATTATGGATCGATTAAGTCTTTTAAAGGTCTTAGGCTACAAATAGACCTAGCCTGAAATAGTAGCTCCACCTTCTTGAATATCAATTAACTGTTTAGATTAATCAATTATCTGCTTATGAAGATATATTCCCCCAATTCCAGCACCACTACCTCTAACCTTATTTAAATGCCAATCCTCAATCGCTTTCTATCTTTCCTCTTCCTTTTCCATTCTCTTTTTATCATCCTATAATGTTCTTTTGTTCTCCTCTTCTAATTTCTTTTTCATCTGATCAATTACTCTTTGCTTTCTTGCCTCCTCTTTCTTTCTGAGTTATTCCTGCAATTACTTCTTCCTTTCCTCTTCCTCCCTTAAATTTTATTCCCTTTCACTCATTTCCCTTTTCATTTGCTCTAGTTGCTGCTTTCTCTTTTCCTCTATTCTCTTCTGAAATCCCTCTTCTGCTCTTCTTCGCTTCTCTTCTAATTCTTTCTCACTTTGTTCTCTTTTCTATTGAAACTCCTTTAGAATTCTCTCCTTCCTAAGTGCTTCTTCTTGCAGAAACACTTCCTGCTTTTAAACAGCTTCATTCTGCTTTTAAAGGATATAGTCATTCACCTTATCTTCATCTTGTGATGATTAATAAATGAAGATATTTATATCAGATTCAAGCTCGAGAAGTTGGCTGAGACTATTTTTCTTAGTTTTAAAGTATAGTTTGAAGTCTTCTACATCCATCATTTCCAAACAGATGGAGCTGAGTTAAGATTCTATTTGAGCTAAATGCCTCTTAGCTTCTTCATTAGAAGATTAATGAGATGATACTAGCAAAGAACTAACCTTCAAATTCAAATACACAAGTATATCAAGCACACAGTTCTCAAATGACTTAGATCGTAATTTATGGCTCTCTAACGTCTCTCCAGGGATATAAAGCTTCTTTTAATTCAAACAGAGAAGCTTTGAAAGAACTTAATTTAAATTTACAAACTTGTAAGGCTATGGATATCAACTTAGACCTCTACTCTAGATTAGTTTCTCCTTCTTCATTATTTGAAGTTTCTTTCGCTTAAAATAGCTCCTCCTTAAAAATCTGTAGGTTTTAATGTGCTATAGCATAAATAGTCTGCAAATGCTTTGAAGGAAAATTCAAAAGATTCATTACATAGGATGGTATATCGTGATTCTTAACTAGTACGATAAGTGCTGGTTTTGAAAAATGATTATTAATTTACATTCCTCAAAATTTACTTTACTTTACTTTTACTTACAAAAGATTCATTATGTATACCTTTTTGAATTACAAATTCTTGAACATGCTTATTACGCTTTCCAGTACTCCAATTTTACAAGACACTGGCAAAATGTTATCTTGTTAGCTGCTATCCATCAGATTGAAAATTTTGTTGAATGAGTAATTTACAAAAAAATACATTTATAAGTCTTCTTCAGTAAAGCAAGCATAGTTATAATTACTTGCAAGGGAATTCAGTGCGCTGAGAGAGTCTTGATGTTCTTTTTCACTGAAAATCTCCCAGTTTTTAAGTGTACCCACTATCTTGTTCAAAGCTGCATTGAAATCTCTCTTAAAGTTTACACTCTGCTAGTTTAGAGCTAATTTAAATCGAAATTAAATTCCTAGCTGCTACTTGCTCCACCACTGTTTTAAATTTGTTTGCCATAATTTATGGTTACAACTGAGACTCCTCTAATGACTCTGGAATTTAATCTCGCTGAGATAAGAATTACTATGCCTATTGTTATTGAAGACTAAACTTTGCAAAGCTAGTCTATGACATCGAATTTATACTCTTGGTTAAGGTGAGCGGTGGCTACATTTTAGAATAGGTTGCTTTTGGGGAGAGTCTTGGTTTTAGAAGCTTAGACTAGTCTCTTAAGCTGTAGGGACTGCTCATTTGTAGATCGATGAGCTTTTTATCTTACTAATTTTCTGCTCCTTCAAAATTATAATATAAATGAGTATGAGGGGCTATGGTTTTATTTCGTTACTATTTTCTCTTTTTAAGTCTGGCTGGTTTGCTATGTCTGAGCTATTCGAGCTACTTTATTGGGTAGATACCTTCATCTATTTTCCTTCGTAAGTCTATCCCCTAGCTTTAACTGTAAAGAACAATAAATTAAAAATTGAATTACCTAAAAAGATTAAAATATAAATTAATTTATTTAATTTCAACATAAGTAATTAGTAACAATTTAGTATATTTTTTGATTTCGCCTTTAAAAAGCTTATTTTCATGAGCTCATTAAGCATAGTTACAATTATTTAAGTGCTTAAGATCAAAATTTACTTATAGACAAAAGTTAATTCAAACTTATTTAGTTGCTTTCATTCAATATAAATAAGTCTAGACATCAATTTTAAGATTTTATAGATTCTAAGATAACTGAAGATCGAGGAGGGAATCTTAAATTTTAGCTGTTTAAAACTCTATTAAAAAGCTTTAAAAAATAAATATATTGCTAAAAAGATTCAGTTGATTGCGTGTATAAAGTATAAAGCAAGCTTTTATTTATTCATTTTGCTCTAAATTTATAAGTTAATATAAAAATAAAAAGAATCTCAAACTCATTAGATGGAGAGATTTATTCATTCTCAGGCTTAAATACAGGGTCGAGCACTATTTCAAACATATCATCTATCATTTTAGGGAGTAAATCTTTAATATAGTCGTTTGGAATTCCCAAGTATGGATTCGTATTCACTTCAATCAACCACACTCTCATATCTTCATCAATTAGGAAGTCGAATCCTAAAAATTCAAAGCAATTTTTCCGCTTGTTAGGGTTTAGTGTCTTCTTAAATTAATATGAGAAATATGTGCACAAAATATATCTTTGAAGAGTGATATACATCCAGCATTAGATCTTTAATCCTTTTTATAAAATGCTCCTAAACGTCTATATTTAACCCTGGAAACTCCTTATCAAGATACTCTTGAAACATTTCATAACCTATTGTGTTCCCATCTTCATGTTTTCCATAGTTATCTCCGTACTTCTGAAGACAGTTATTCGTCAAATGAACATAATTATTTTCATTAGCTAGAGAATAATCATCTGAGCTGGTTCTTAAATATCCTTTCTTATAGAAGTAAAACTCATTTTTATGAGTGGCAATCGCCCATACTCTAATATCAAATTTTCTGCCCTTAAAGAGCAAAGGCTTTTCTATATATTTCTAAATAACCCAGTAAGAAAACATTGGCCTTGAGGTTAGAAATTTCTAAATGTCCTCGAGTTTGTTGAAAATTTCTATGCCTCTTCCTTGATTTAAATTCGCGGGTTTAACTAGCCAGTAATTCCCCTAGCAATGCTTCTAAAACATAAATAACACTTTGGGGGTATTCTTTCTTTATTCGAAGCGCCGTCATTCCTACTAAAGTCTATAAATCTGGAAACAAACTGATGGTATTCATAAGTGTCGATAGAGGAAGATACAACAAAAGACGTTGGAGTAGAGTCAAATACACTGTAGCCATTTTCAACTATATATTGGTTAATCTATACTTTTTTACTTACTGGCTTCTTATTTATCTTTGTAATATTGCTTCAAAGTTCTTACTAAGCCCGTTTTAGTAGTGATACCTCTTATATTTTCCAAATGATTTATAACGTATGTACTACCTCTCTCTGGATCCCTCATTACTCTATCGATATGAGAGTACATCTATATTTTAAATAAAGAAGAGCGAATTATTTACCCTTAAATTGAAATTAGTTGGCCTCCAGATGAAGTTTGCCTTATCTAGGGAATCATCTTTAGGGATCTCTCTAAACTTTCCGTACCGCTACATGGCTTCCCTGATTACATTCGGACCATTACCCGGATAAACCGTAAAAGTATAGACTGTTAAATATATTACAATAAATATTGGGTGAGAACTAGGATCCTCTCTTTTATGCTGATCGTTATTGTTTTCCAATTTTGTTTTCGTGCTCGACATTTGAGGAGATTGATGAATTTAATTCCTTTGCTACTATGGTTGAGACAGGTGAGTAAATGTATTATAAATGAGATTTATCACACTCTCAAATTATCTTAATTACTAAAATTATTAATTATATTCGGTAAAATTGATGCATCTCTTTTTAAAAATGTTTATATAGTACTGTTAGTTCCTATTTTAAATTGCTGGTGAGAAATTCAGTTTTACAGTGAGAAAACTAAACTTTTTTGAATCTTTACAACATTTTTTAGATATCGCCCATTTTTAGGTGTGGGTATGTTCAGATTTTAAGTATGAATTTCAAAAATTTACTCTATAGAAATATGGGGATATTTTACATCAAACGGCCATCGAAAAAGATCCGCAGACTAATTACTATTCATAACTTCCATCGTATAAAATATTCTATTTATAATTTTAATACATGCTAGATATAAATTGAATTTTATACATTATTAGTCGCTGACATTAAAAAACAACCTACTTTAATGATTTTATAAGAATTTATAATTTCCGATTATCAATTAGTAATTCCATCTTCAGATTTTTAATCTTCAGAATGACTTACCTCTAGCAGCTTTGCATGCTCTGGCTATGTTTTCATACACAAAATCAGTGTTTTCATTTAATCAAAATTCATTTACATTTAAAAGATTGTTTTCAGTAAGCTCTTCTAGCTACTGCATACTCTCAGGCTCAAGTTGAGTGTGATCAAAGTTTACTAATATTTCTTGTAGCTTAGGGTTTCCAAGCACGTGTTTGCTCGTTGCAGCTGCCCAATAGTCTTTGGTATAGCCAATTCCATCCTTAGCCTTGAACTTTATTGGCTCCACTTTCAACAATATGCAGACACCTTCCATAAGTAGTTTAACTGCGTTAGGAGGATTCTTCAAAGTCTTTAGCTCATTTATTTCAACTTTTGATAGATTTTAAAGTGCTGCAATTGCACTAAATAATTCAGGAGTAGCCTTGTTCAAATTAAATTCACACTCTTCTTTAATCTTCTCTGCTTGTTCCCTTTGCAAATTAAAGCATTTATTTAATATTAAGCTAGTATAATTGAATTTGCAATTTAAAAAAATTAACTAATAACAATGAGAAGTTAGAAATTCTTGATTGAAAGTGGAGTAAGCTAATTTAAGAGACTGTTTGTTTTATAAAGTAGATTATATCAGGAGTAATTTATTTATCAATAATATTTAAACTATTGAATGCTTATACATAATAAACATGCTTTAAAGAAAATTCTCCTGATCTTTATGATTGCAGAAGAAGGCTCTCTTCACCATGAAACAGACGGATTTAAAGCTAACTAAGAGATAAAAACTCTATCATAGCTTAAAAATCTTTAATCCTAACTTGGCCAAAATGTTAAAATATGAGCGTTTGATGGAGAGTGAAATTATTATTAGTTTCAAAATTCTCCTACGAAATAAAAACTGTTACTAAGAGTAAATATCTTTATCCTTAGTTAGATAGATAGAAGGGATAAATTAGAGATATGTAGATTCAGATGGGAGAGTAGTTGAGGTCTAGCGCTATTTTCAACTCTGGGTAGTAATAAGACATGGGAAAATACGGATTGGCAAGAATGAATTTAGGATGGAAAGGATAAAATTAATGACACATCATTAAAATGGCGTACTCTCAAATGGCAATGGCAAATTTAACGGAAGTTTGGTAAGTACTAGCAAAGTACTAAAGTAACTGAATTAGCAAATTCTTAAAAACTTAGTCTAGAAAATAACCAATAAGCCGCAAGTTTGGAAGAAATTGATCTGCAAATGATGATGCACAATTGGAATTCATCAGTGAAAGGATAAAGACTTAAATTTTAAAAATTGGTAAAGATCTAAATAAGGGGTGCTCCTTCAACAGTTGCATTGGGATAAGGAACTTAAAGTTGTCTATAAATTGAGGATAAATGTTCACACCACAGAGGATAAGGTTCAAAGGCTATCGTAATTATGGTACAGTAGTTTACTATTTTGATCAATGTCAAATTGAAAGCACATATTAAAAAGTGCAATCTATTATTTCATAAATAGCTGGAAGTTAACCCGGCATCCACTATCTTATTATTTTAAGTCTTTCAAATGATTTTTGTTGAATTCTATAAGCGCTTTAAACTAAATAATTTTATTAAAAATATCAACTCATATAGCAATTAAAAAAATTTACAGCGAATAGTTAATTTAAAATATTTTTTTTGCACAATCAATTATATTATATCTGAGAATTTAATAAAAAAGAGAATTAAATTAGATATTAAATTAAAATGGAATAAATCAGTGGCAGTTAAAGTGTGTAAAATTTAAATAATAATTACACCATTAGATAGAACATAGAAATCTGAGAACTTTTCATCCTTGCAACTTTTGTGTGGGAGCACTCAGTCAAGAGTTATATGCGTCATAAGTTTTAATGAAGAAGATATTGAGGAAGTTCATAAGTGAGCGCATGATATCTCGCTACTGAGGGGTGCTATGAAGATGATTAAAGATGAAACTCATATTAATTTTTTATGAGCTATCGAACATGCTACAGATCGAGGGATGAATCTCTGATTTCAACTGCCACGAAGTTGCAACTCTCCATTTATTATTTTAACCAATCACCCATTTTAATTTAATTCTCAACTAATGCTTAATAATTGAGCTCCTATTCTTCTTTCATGAGCGCATCTCTTCGCTTTCCTACTTTGATGTGCTGCTCTTTTAAGTTTTCCAGTATCTTTTCGAGCTCAATCTGCTTCTCAATCAGCATGGGAGAATTATTCTCCAGTTACTCTTGGAACTTTTCTACTTATTCTTGGGTATTCTTGAGCCTTTCAAGGCCAGTTTCATACCTTTCCTGTAATTCCTTGAGACTAGTGCGCTTTTACTCGAATAGTTCCTTGTAAGTATTTATGTAGTCAATGAATGAATGGGGAGTGATGTAGAGATAATGCTGCGTTTCCTAGAGATAGTTCTTAGCCATGGCTATAGTATCCATGTGAATTGAAATCGCAATTTCCAAAATCATGTCTCTGTTTACAACTTCATCTTCCTTGAGAAGTGTCTCAGCAACTTCCTTGTAGCCTTCAGTCGGCCAGCTATCCATCCAAATTATAGTTGAGCAGTTTACTATTGATTTGAAATTTCTTATTCTCGCACGTAGATTAGCCCCAGTAGGAGTGAAGTTTAGCAACACTTTCAAGTTTTCCCTACACTTTTGAGAAAACTCTGCCAACACTATCTAATTGTTGAGAGCATTGCCCTTATCAATAGCTGTAGAGGCTGAAGTTGGACCTCCAACTCTCATGTTAGTTTGCTAAATGATGTTCTCGTATTCCTCTTTTGTAAATATGCCTTGTATTTCTCCATTATTTACTAGGGTATTGATATCATCAAGAAATTCCTCCCTTATAATTTCGTTGTGCTTCAAATGGAACACTACTTCCTTGTGATCCACTCCTGCTATTTGGAGCATGGTCTTAATATCGTTCTACCAATCATCTTAAGTGTAGTTTGCCTCCAGTCTAATCTCATAGATTTGATAATTGGCAAGGAAACAAGCCATTTAAGAAAGCTATCTTTTACCTGAGCCTTCAATTCCTATCAGGATTCCATGAGAGAATGGCTACTTTATAAGTCTATGGATTTTGATGAGGAACTCCACTAAGAACTCGAATAGGACTATGTTGATCTTGTTTCTCTTGTGAATTTCATTGTATTCGGACAGATATTTCCTTAAGTTTTAAGTAGTTTCTTTCATATCCTCTGTCTCGACATACAGACCATCTTAGCCCTTGTTGAAAGAGCAGAAGAATGGATACCCTATTTTCTTCGATAGCTTGTTCTTCCCTATCTTGAAATGCTTCCTCGCAACTTCATTAAATTTCCCGAAAAGAATCTTCTTGTCTGCGTAGTCTGAAATCCTATCACAAAGAGTCCTCCATGATTCATGGATCCAAAGCTTTGCAAGTTCATATTCAGATTTTAGGTAAGAGGGTTCTACCTCTGAAAGTCCATAAATGATCTTGAACATGTGACGAGTATTGAATATGTAGAGGAACTTAGCAGGAGTAGGCTTGACATGTCTCTCAAAATAAGCATATAAGTCGAGAGTGGCTTTAATAACTGAAGTTATAGGCATGCCTTATATAGCTTATGGCCAGTTAACAGTAAAATTATCAAGAATCTAACTAAACAAAGACATATAGTGCCTCTCATCCATGTTGAGTGTACCTAAATAAGCCCAATGCCATTCATTTCTGGTAGCAATAGCATTTTTGTGAGACTCATAGACAGTGATGCACGATAGGAATTAAATATCCTCAATCTTCTTAAAATCTAAGGTCTTGTGATCATACCATCCTGAAAAATCAAACCACTGTCTCAAAAGCTCATTGGCAGATTATATTCCATACTCATCTCTGAAAGGCATCATTAGGTCGTCAATGAAGAACACATATTTTTAAGTAAAGGGAGGCCCAAACACACCCTTTCTTCTCCTCTCTAGTCGAGAATCGATATAATGCTAAATCTTTTCTGCAGTTGAATTATTCGAGAACACTATTGAAGAGCATTTGTATTTTGGCGAGATATTAGGCAGCTACTTAAATATTACATCTCTAGTAAGCCAAGATTTTCCTGATCCAGTTGGTCCAACTAGAAGCAGATTATTTTTACAGATGATATTAGCTTCTATAACATAACCGAGCCTAATAGTTTCTATGGTAGGGATGAACTTGTTGAAGTAAGACCCTCTCTTTTTAAACTTTGAATCCTCATCACCACTTTTAAGTTGATTCTTCAAAGCATCCCAGTGTAGCCAACTGTTTGTCTCGAGATCAAAGAATACTTCGAATAGACTGTAACTCTATGGTAGTGGACATAAGAAATAAGGAGGCTTTTCGGGCTCAAGGAATTCCGGGGTAGGATCATAATTATTCTGAGCTTCTCCTTTTCTCGGAGCTACTCCTGCAGTCACTCCTCCTCCTTACTTTTTAACCATTTTACTCTTAAGTTGCGCTATAGTTGATATCTCCTCAGTATTACAAAGTATCTTGCTTCTTAGTTGTCTATCAAATTCTTTTCTAAGGTTAAGCTTGAGGATAGATCCAAAAGCCCAAACTATACTGAACAAGAAGAAACTTTAAATCCACATCGCTTTGTTCCTCTATAGTAGTGGGTGTTAAATGAAATTATGATACCATGGCATTTTAGAATCTAGTTTCAACATCTGCAAATTGAACGTGATAGCTTCTCTTTCCCATAACGTTGCTCATTTTCGCAGAGAGTTGAACCGTAGTGTCATCTGCTTAGGAGTCATTAAAAATGTTAAAAGCAGCTGCATTATTAGAGCTAAACTTTTCACTTCTGTAATCATTCAGCATGGCGTTCATTAGTCTACAGAAGTTCTTCACAGCCCATTTTTATGAAACTGGATATATCTATAAGTAGTGATTAACTAAGAAAAGAGAAGATAAATTTTCATACCAAGTTGCTCTGGTGGATAAAGTTCTCAAGAATATCAGGGATAAAGTAGTTGCACAACAAGTCAATCTCAGGACAGCATTCCTCTAAGCAGAGTGGAAGACTTTTTATCCATTTGTTAATTATAGCCTTGAGAGGAATTACATCATCCTTCATGTAGATCATTCCGCATCTTGATATTGTAGCTGGAGTGCAATTAGTCAAGTCTTCAGCTTCTATGATAATAGTCATGAGACCAGTCATCTTAATTGTTTCTCCTGTACTTAGGGTGAGTTTCTTGTTATCATCCATAACTGAGTTTAAGTTCTCAACCCAAACTGGATCAATAGGACCGTCAAAAGTGATCCATTTCCTTCTCTCGCTTATGTCAGTAGAGCAGTTTCTCATTACGTTTGCCATGATTCCATCATTCCAGTCATGACTAACTTCATCGTAAGTGCCCATTAGCTATCCGAGATTAATGCTTTTTGGGTTGATTGTGTAGGTGACAACTCCTTTATTTCTACACTGAGCTTTGATCATTTTAACTTCCTCAGGAGTGAGTTCTATCCCAATTTACTTCTCTAAGTCTAGTTCATCGAATGACTCATCTTGATTGGTAATACCAAGTCTCTTGGCCTTGCGCATTTTGTACATCTAGATCCTTTCTTCTACTTCATTATCTCTCGACTTATTTAGAGTATCTTGAAGAACTTAGATTCCCACTGTTTTACCAGTGATCGTTGATCCCACTATCATTACTCCGTGCCTTATCATAACACTATCATATAAGTGCAGGATTCTTTGAACTATCTCCGGAGTCACTTAGTAGCTCTTATTCATCAAAGATTGCTCTATCAGATTCTTTAGTGACCCATATTTTACATGTGCTTATAGTGCCTTTGGAAAGATGTCATCTGTAATACCTTTGAAGATTATAGTATCGGTTTGGTGTAATTTAGGAACATTAGTGTCATTAATGGCTCTAAGGACTATGAACTCCTCAATCTTTTCCTCATCTTCTATTATAGACTCCTCATCAATACCTAAGATTTTCATTAGCTTTCGAGTCTGCTTAGCTTCATCCTTATGCTCTGCTATAAATTCAAGTCGTTAAAGCATTCTTTTCTCGGTGTTGCCTCGTATTACCTTATGGCGTTTCTCAATAAACTTATTAGTACTTCTCTAAAGTCTTTAGTAAAGTACTTGGTACTCATCGTATTAGTCTTCTCTTGACTTTACTATTTCATCGTCTGAAGACTCATAGATATCTATAGTTTCCTCTTCAAATTCCTCATCGACCTCGTGAATAGCTTTTTATCCTACTTTTGTTGGATTGATCTTATCTCTTTTCAAAAACTTCTTTGTTGTTTGACTCTCTAGATAGGCACTATCTAGCGACAGCCTTCTTTCGACTCTCAGTGCATTTTCAGATTCTAGACTTGACTCAGATAATCTTTTCTAGATGATTGTACTTCTTCTCATCAATGCTGCTCTCTTACCTTCTCCTATAAGATTCCCGCTACTTTTCTTTCCCTTAAGTTTGCCCTTTGATTGTTCCTGATTATTTTTGGGATTGTTGAATTTGCTCTTTCTTTTGTCTGAATTCTTGTTGGTGTTGGATTTATCGGCGATAGATAAAGTGGAATAATTGTTTTTATCCTTCTTTCTACTCTTAGTAGTGTTGTTACCTCCACCACTACCATCTTCTCTTCCGCCTAAACTACCAGTGGCATCTTCCTTCTTCTTCTTGCCTTCCTTTATCTTAAAATCGGGCTCTATAACTCCTGATGCTTTTAACTTCATCAAGCCGGCGATTTGCAGTACAATCTTAATACTTCTTAGACCGAAATCATAATGGATCTGATTACTAAGCTGCTGTTTGGCCAAGCTGAAGGCTCTTACTATCTTTCTTGCTAAGGGCTTTGCTTACAGAAAGCCAAAACTGTAAAGCAAGATCTCTGCAATAAGGACTGAATCAGGTACGATCATAGCAAATGGACGAAATAGAGACTTCAAGTTATCTGGCAATTCAGTTCTACCGATATACTGTGGATTCATAGTTATGAAAATAGCACAGTCTTTGTTAAACTATATTGGGGTCTCTTCGAACATCAACTCATTCCTATTCTCTCTAATAGCGCCTTAGATGATGATTATGATCTAAGATATGACTGAAAGAACTGAGAGCTCAATTCTATTGAACTCATCAAAGCAGCTCCAAGCTCCACTGGTTGCGAGTCCTTTAAAGAACTTTGTCATTGCAATAAAGTTAAGGGAGCTAGAGCAGTTAAATACGAAGCATTGTTTAGCTAGGCATTTAGAGAGATCCTTTGTTGTCTCAGTCTTGCCAGTTCCAACTGGGCCCTCTGGAGAACCTCCAAAGTTATAGTGGAGTGCCATGAATAAGGACCTGTAACATCTATCAGTCAAAGGAGTTATGACTATTCTTTGGGTATTACCCAGGTATTCGTACCCATAAGGACGGTAGGCATCTATCATGCTCACATTTAGAGTGTATACTTCTTATTAACGGAATTAGGCTAGCTCTTATTCTCTCTATTCGAAATTAAGTTCGTCCTTATCTCTCAAATTCTTGCCGGTAACAGGTGTGATTTATGGCAAGCCAAGTCTTGAGCTTGCAATTAAGTTATTAGACTGATGAGATCTATGAGTAGGTAGCTATGACACATCACTCTACTTGCTTTTAAGACTATCAGATCGCTTCAGTTCAGAATTTTCTCCTACATTAATGTTAGAAGAGCCTTGCAATCCTTCCTTTCGAGTTGATCCTCTGGCAATCTGTAATTTATACTCGTACTTCATGTTTATTTTCCACAGGAAATCAGTAGAGTACCTAACATCCGAAGCTATCATGTGCTTGATAGTGTCTCTAGCATGAACTCTATTTGTTAACAGACTTGAAATAGTAGTTCTGGTATTGTAATCTAGTTTGCTTCTAATCATCCTTGTGAGAGTCTCAATCTCAAAGATAACTTGTTTCCCAATGTCTTTTAATCTGTGCACCTCTTCATTAACGAATATTTCATTAAGAGTTTCAGTGAGGATTATGTTCATGACCACGACCACAACTTATCCCTGCCAAGACTTTACCCAGGATTCGAAATCTCTCATTCTCACGTCAACCACTGATTAGTGAATCACATATTTCACAGACTCCTTCATTTCATGCTCAAGAGTCTTCAGCCAGTTTTCTGCACTTTCATTAGCTGAAATTGGGTTTCGTAAGGATATGAACTCCTCTTCTTTAGAATAAATGCCAGTAATGTCACCGTTTGGCAAGAATCCTAGATAATCTATTCCTTCAAATATCTTCCCCAAAAACTTCTATACATTTCTGGGCTCTCTCATTTGACCTAGAATCTCAATGATCTCTTCGTTTGATAAAAAGTAGAACCTAGCAAAGTACTCTCTCTTAGATTCTAGGTAAACTGAAAGTCCTCTTGTAATGTTTTCAAATTCCTTATTTACATATTGAAGTTGTACAATAAGACCCTCTCTTCTGCAATATCTTTGCACTCCAGGATCAGATACTATGTTTACAATTTCTCTCTTGTAGAAGGTATCGAGTGCTGCAAACTTAGTGGCCTCATTTATCATTTGCTTGGCGATATCTTCTTGCTAGAAGATAGGTTCGAGATAAATCCAACTCTTCTAGGCTTTCACCCACTCGTCCAGGGCATCTACTATAATCTTAAGTTCTTTTTCCACTCTCACTATTTTGTCTATGAAATGCTTTGCGTATTGATTGGACTTTAAAGCTAGAATCTTGATAGAAGATTCCTCGAACACTGTGATAAGATCATCGATGCTCTTTATGATGAAAGTATTGGTTTCCTTGTATTTTATAGGCTAGAATTCTAATATCCTCAGCTCGTGGTCTAATGCCTCTAAGGTAGTTTTGATGGCATATTCCTTAATCGCTATTTCAGAAACTCCTTTTATTATGTCAAGCTTTTGTCCCTCGTACATCTTCCTGTCAATCAATTTTTGAAGAGTTAAGTTTTGAGGCTCAATATCGAATCCTAGTTGCTTTGACAGCATCACCCAATGCCTCTTTTCAAGACCTTTGGAGCGAAGTGAACTGATCATAGGCATGTAATCTTTAAACTTTTCCATCTCTTGCAACAGATAGTTTAGCATGCCCATAGGCTCAGGATACTAGTTGATGTGAGTTTTAGAGATTCTAGTTAGTTACTTCCACCACTCATTTATACTCTCCTCCATTTAGTCTGCATTTAGCTCATAGAAATTTCCAAACAACCAGGCTATTAACAAATTAAGAGCAATAAATTTTACCATCATAAACTCTTGTGTAGCTAGCAGCTATCGACCACAGATTAACGAAGGGCTTAATTTCATTCTGTAAAGACTGGATAGAGGTAAACTTTGTGATTCTCAGGTTCAGTAGTTTCTCCCTTCTGTTTATGATATCACAGTCTGACTCTGTTTGCTCTAAGTCAAATTTCAGCTTCTCCATCTTTTCAGACACTAGCAAATGATTAAAGAACGCATTTAAAATTACTGTCTAATATCATAGCAGGTACAAACTAAGCCTTATCTCCCTCTCCTTGGCTTAATCTACTTTCTCTAAATCTGCTTCCTCCTCCAATAGAAGATGAAAAAGATTAATTCATGGGAGTGTTAGCTCCTGTTACAGCTTCACTGACCCCTAATTGAGCTATTCCTGCTACTTACAAAGCATTTACATTATTTTGATCGCTTGGTTTAGGTTTAGGTCGAATGAAATTTGACTTCTAAGTTTGATTCTTTGGATCATCAATAGAAACGGTAGCTGCATCTAGAGGCTTTACTAATCCGATATTCTTAAAAGTGTCAAGTTCATCTCTGAACTCGTTAATCTAGTTCATAATTCTTTCCTTTTCTCTATTCATTTACTCACTAAGTCTAGCTCTTTCATTTTCAAGATTTTATTTTCTCTTGAACAATAAGTTTCTTAATCTATTTGGGTACGAGAAGAGATTTAGATACTTCTCAAAGTCCTAATCCAGCAATCTCAATTCGAGAGTATCGATAAAGTCCTTCCTAATTTTAATAACATCTAGGAAATTCTCTAACTCATCGAGCAAGTCGTCTGGCTTTTATATCTTTTCAATATAGTCAATAAGGATAATAACTTCATCAATGGTTTCTACTGGTTCAATAGCCTTCCTCTCTATCACTTCAAACTAATTGAATAGGTTGTTCATTTTACCT